>PISW01010770.1:0-46523 GCA_004023785.1 Mungos mungo
CTCTCTCTACCCCTCCTCTGCTCATGCTCTGTCTGTCTGTCTGTCTCTCAAAAATGAATATTACAGAAAAAAACTAGGGTAGTTAGATTGTGATAGTTTTAGGGACCAAGGATTTCTGATTCCAGAACAGCACCGCATATAGATTGGAATTCTCTGTGATGGGGCATCGTTGCTCATCACACATCAGGGAGCCCAGTGGTGTCACTGGGATGATTGTGTAGAAAACATGAAGATCTCGCCCACGGTACCCAGATGTAAATTCTAGGTGGATTAAGAAGCTTAACCTGAGAAGCAAGAATTTGAAACTTTTAGATGAAAATGGGAGAATATCCCTCTGATCCAGACATAAAGATTTTTAGAATTTAAGACACAGAAAGCACAGATACCAACAAATTCATCTATAGCAAAACCAAAAACAAACTACAGCAAGTTTGACTATCCAAATTTAACACAGTAGTAGATTTCACATCAGTAAATATACATCCATAAAGTAAACATCATTCAGCTTAACGACAAGCCGACGAAGAACATTAGGCATGAGAAAAACCACATAAAACAAAAGATAACCTTCTGACTGGGGAAAGATTTATTAAACATGTAACTTTTATATGTGTTTTAGGAGATACATGGACTATTGATAACACTTTTGTTTGAAACAGCAAAAAAACTGGGAGGGAGACAGATGATGTCCATCAACAGAGGATTTGATAAACTGCAGGGTCTTATGTCTTAATACAGTGGATCTGTATACAGTTGATCTACATATAAAGTTACAGCTTTATTAGACCCAGTGTACCTTTTTATAACTAATATTTTATACCCATTTTACTATCTTCTAATTAACACTTATCAATACATACCCTTTATAAAAATAGCACTCTATCCTAAATGCAATGTAGTGGAGACGTCAAAGGAAGGTAATTGTGAAGAAAATCATGTATATTTGAATCTATAAATATTTGTTTTGATATGACTAACTAGTTAGTTGTTGATACCTACATATAATGAGAAAGTTGGGCTCTGAAAGAAGAAAAGACTCATAGTGTATTGTGGCCTTTTCTTTTTTATATGACATTTGAAAAGGGCTAAATAGATATACAGGTTATACATGCGTAGAATCATCACGACTGTGACAGCTGCAAGAACAGATTGATACAAGTGGTGTGTATTGTGTGTTGAGTACCTGGAATGACGTTGCTGTTGGTGATGTTGGTGAATCGGTTTATAACTCTCCGTAAAGGCCTGAATAAAGCCAAACACGCTGCGCTCTTGATTTACGCTGTAGTTACTTTCCTGGACAGAATCAGCATACGCTGATAGATGAACTCGCCTAGACAGGAGAAATAGAGGTGACTTCTAGGCTCAGCTAATTTTTCGCCTGAATGAGTATGTTGTGGGTTATCTGGAAGCCCCGTGGGACAAGAGAAAAGTCTTCATAGTGGAGGACTCTTGAATATTTTAGGATACTAAGATTCCTGGCTCCCAGCCACCTGCCAAGTACAGTGATCACCCCAGTCCAGTGACAGTCCTACAGAGTTCCAGCGTGCGCCTGAGGCTACGGGGCTGCCCTGGGGGGAACTGCTGAACTAGAGTCTCTAACTCGGGGTGGGGGTGGGGGTCTGAACATCAGTGTTGAGGGATAAAATAGTTGTAATAATCAATTATGTAATCTTAACACAACATATTGCTTGTAGCTACACAGAGATTAACATCAATCATAGGAAAGATAAGCTAAACTCAGGCTGGTGAATGTTGTGGGGCGAAGACAAGGGAGCAATGAAGGGTATGAGGAGGGCTACAACCATAACTGTGATGGTTGTAAAAAAATAAAAATAAACGAACAAGCCTCCAGCCACTTCTAGAACAAATGTATAAAGTGTTAGCATTTGTCACAATGGGTGGGGAATATGCTCATATTGGTTATCACTGTTTTTTATATCATTATATGCTAAAAAACCTTATAGAAAAACCTCAAGTGAGACAACAAAGTGAAAAGAATAAGATGAAAGTCAAATAAATGGTTATCATTATATCTAAACCTTTATGTGATTCCTTTTGTCCCCCCCCCCCAATAGTTGGGATACTGTCTATTAATTCCTTGCTATGAATCTGTAATCTTTTCTCACAGCCCTTTCCCACAGCATCTAATTTGAAATAATACCTTTTATTCACAGTCTATATTCATAAGACAATGAGCCTATTATTCTTTTCATATGCTCTTTCTAGTGCTTTCCCCTCCTTTAAAATAGTGTATAGGATCTATGTTGTCAGGTCCTAAAGACCTTATGTACTCTGTTTTCCTTATAACCATCATTTAGTTTTAGTTCGACAGGTTAATGTATTTTTAATAGTTACTGCCTTTATTATACTGATGCTTCATTTCAGCTCTTTATCCACTGGATTCCTCAGGGAGAATTCTTGGGAGTAATATTTCTTTAGCTCTTGCATGTTTATAATATTTTTTTTTCCTGTGGCATTTATATTTAAAGGTCATGTTGGCAATGTAACATGCTTGGTTCACATTTTCTCCCCTAAATATCTTAAGTATAATACACCATTGCCTTATGGTGTAAAGCATTGCTATCAATGTTTGTTGACAGTCTGATCTTTTTTTTTGTTTTAAAGGTGACTTGATCTTTTTCTTGGATGCCCAAATAATTACCTTTTTTCTTTTCTTCTTCTGTTTTTAATGTCTGAGAGTTTTACCAAACTGTGTCTTGGTGATGACTATCTTGGGTCCACTTTTCCCAGGTTTAAGGTATAGTTTCATGTCTTTCTATTTCAGAAAAGTTTTATTGTATGCATTATGGTTTTCAGTATTAGTTTTGGTTGTATTGCTTTGCTTTTATGCCTTAGGAATTTCTGGTATATGTATGTTGGATCTTCCTTTCCTGTTATCTATATCTGTTCATTTTCTTCAAATCTTTGATTTCTTTTTGAGTGTAAAGATTTTTCTCCTTTCCATGTTTAGCTCTTTAAAAGTAGTACTGTTCTCTGTTTTTTTCCCCCTAGTTTTCTATTTATTGCTGAAATTAACATTTTGCTTGGGTTAAAAAAATTTTTTTTTTAAATTTTTAATGTATTTTTGAGAGAGAGAGAGAGAGAGAGAGAGAGAGACAGACAGACAGTGTGAGCAGAGGAGCGTCATAGAGAGAGGGAGATACATAATCTGAAGCAGGCTCCAGGCTCTGAGCTAGCTGTCAGCACAGAGCCTGATGCGGGGCTCGAACCCACGAACTGGGAGATCATGACCTGAGCTGAAGTCGGACGCTTAACTGACTGATCCACCCAGGTGCCCCTTTGTTTGGGTTTTAAGCCTTTCTGAGTTTTTGTATTTTCCTCCAAATGTTTTATTTCTCTAATCACACATTTCTGAAATTTGAATTCTGACGTATATGTATATTTCCATCCACGTATCATTTTCATTTCTTTTTGTTTTGAGAAACTATGAGTTTGCATCAGTGTTGTAAGCATGTTTTTTTTGGTGTGCGCTAATCACATATAGGGACTTTTTCTTGCTTTTGTATTTAATTGTATAATACCTGAGTTTGATTCTTCTCCTGTTATTCCTATTTAAGAGAAAGAAGTCTTGTACTTTTACTAGAAGAGGTGAAATCTGGAAAACTTTTTGAGCAACATGTCCCTAGAACTCTTGTTTCTTCTTTTTTCAGAGTAATGAAAAAATATGGTCTCCCCTGTTGGTTCTGCCTTCTGTTCTTTGGTTTTGATCCTTTTCCTTGTTTTCCATTATGATTGAGCTTTCCTTTGCTCCCATTGTATCTGGCCTATTCAATTTGGATTCTATTTCTAGTAATTTCTTCTCAGTGAGAGGATCTGTTCTAGAAGGGAGCTTTGACTTGGTCAGAGCACACAGATAGCATCTGCACCGTGAGACTTTGCTGCTGTTGTTGTGGAGTTGACTGTATACACTTGGAGCTTGTAAAACTTTCATTTTTGGCTGCCTTTCGTAGATTGACCTGTTCATTCCAGTAATTATCTCTGATCTGGGGGCTCTTTCCTTCCCTCTGCTTCTTTGTGATCATTTCTGATAGTATACAGGTCAGTGTTCATATTTTATGTTCTGTGGCAATGCCTTTCACCTAATTTTTGTAAATATTTTAGTTTTTGTTTTTGTTTTAAAGTAGACCTCATGCCCAGCATGGAACCCAATGTGGGGCTTGCACTCATGACCCTCATATCAAGACCTAAGCTGAGATCAAGAGTTGATTTGTTAACTGACTGAGCCACCCAGGTGCCCTGAGATTTTGCCTTTTCTATCCTAGTTTCTCTGATGTTTTTATGGGGGTAATTCAGGGAGAGTATAAAAACCATTCACCACCATTTATGTCTTTCCAGAAAACATTGGGTTTTGTTTTTCTTTCCTATGATGATGCCTTATTTGTCCAGGGAGCTTCCTGACCTTCCTGTTAATTGCAATTAGAAGCATTGTGGCATTTTTTAATTTTATTTTATTTTATTTTATTTTATTTTATATTTTTGCTTAACATACAAACTTTTAAAAAATATATAGTTTATTGTCAAATTGGCTAATGTACAGTGTGTATAGTGTGCTCTTGGTTTTGGGGGTAGATTCCCATGATTCATCACTTACATACAACCACCAGTGCTCCTCCCAAGTGCCCTCCTCAATGCCCAACACCCATTTTCTTCTCTTCTCCACCCTCCATCCACCCTCAGTTTCTTCTCTGTATTTAAGAGTCTCTTATGGTTTGTGGACTCCTTCTCTTGTAGCATTCTTTTTCTTTTGAAAAAAATTTTTTAATGTTTTTATTTATTTTTAAGAAAGAGAGAGACAGCTTGAGCAGGGGAGGGGAGAGAGAGAGGTAGATACAGAATCTGAAGACAGGCTCCAGGCTCTGAGCTAGCTGTCAGCACAGAGTCCGACACGGGGCTTGAACCCACAAACTGTGAGATCATGACCTGAGCTGAAGCCGGGTGCTCAACTGACTGAGCCACCCAGGCGCCCTTCTTGTAGCATTCTTAGACAGTGAGTGAACTTAGTTTATTTGTGATAAAGTACATTTTCAAAATGGAGACTTCTTGCTATTGTTTTGAAAAAGAATATGTGCATATGTAGTCATTTTGTGACAGTTTGGATCTGATCCCAGGTTGTTATTTAGTGTGAATGAGGAGATACAGTGTCAGAACTGAACAGATAGTTATCAAAGAGCTATTGATGTATCAGTCTTCCGAAACCAGAATCTTAAACTTTACATGACCCACTAAGAGAGCATTCTTAGGGAATGGTTTTTAAATGACAAGACATGGCTATTTTTTGTTTTGAGCAAGAACAGATGCAATTTATTTCTGGTGAAAATAAGTTCTTAGTTGTAAATAAATCTCATTACCCTTTATTTAAAAAATTTTTTTAAAGTTACTTATGTTGAGAAAGAGTGCAAGTTGGGAAGGGGCAGAGAGAGAGAGGGAGAGAAAAAAAATCATAAGCAGGCTCCACACTGCCAGCACAGAGGCCAACACGAGGTTCTAACTCATGAACTGTGAGATCATAACCTGAGCTGGAGTTGGAGCTCAAACGATTGAGCCACCCAGGCACCCCACACTCATTACCTTTAAAGGGTAAAGTCATCATGCTAATGACATTTGTCCTTCAGGTGTCCAGTATTGTGATTGCCATAGGACCATGGGGAAAATTGCTTCTTTCCACATACCAGCATGTCTAAATTACCATCATTGAGATTCTTAACTCTGTTTAGGTAAATTCTAAGAGTCCTCCAGCCTTGTGTGAATATTTCTAGTGATGCAAATTCTAATAATTTCCTGAGACCCAGTTAATGTTGTCCAGTCCTAAATTAGAATAGTTTTTAATCGTCAACTGGAATTTGCCTTCTTCTAAGTACAGCTTCTTAGTAATTATTTTATTTTGCTAACACTTACCAAGCACATACATGCCAGGCATAGTGCTAAGTGCTTCAGTATGTGATTACACTTAATTCTATCAACAGTGCTCTGGGATAGTATTTTCATCCCCACTTTGTGGATGGAGATTAAAAAAAAATTTTTTTTTAATGTTTGTTTATATTTGGGAGAGAGAGTCAGTGTGAATGGTGGAGGGGCAGAGAGAGAGAGGGAGACACAGAATCTGAAGCAGGCTCCAGGCTCTGAGCTGTCAGCACAGAGCCTGACTCGGGGCCTGAACTCATGAACTGTGAGATCATGACCTGAGCTAAAATCGAATGCATAACTGACTGAGCCACCCAGGTGCCCTTGTGGATGGAGATTTTAAGGTTCAGCAAAGTCACGGAACTCTCTGTGGAGTTCCCATAGCTAGTAAGAGGTAGAGACTGGATCCACATCAGGATCTGCTTGACAGTCTGGGTGCTGAACCACAGGATGGTTCTCCGTTTTCCATGAGGCAGATCTTGAGTGTGTGCTTACCCTTCCCTCTTGTCACCTCTTCTAAAGCCTGAGCATCTTGGACTCTTAAGTATTTTGTGTGAGATGGATTTTGGAGACTACCCTCTTGGCCCACCCTGTCTGGACCTAGAGGTGTTCTGTTTAAAGTGGTCCTCAGAGATGAGTACTGTCCTGTGTTATGTCCTCAACAGAGAATGTTTATCAACTATTACCTCTGAAGGTGTAGAATTCACAGTAAGTCACGTGAATGCAAGGAAAGTTGGCATTTGTTTCAGAAGCTTCATGCTGGAAGCTCTGGTTCAATTTTTGATCACCTAAAATGCTGGAGTTAAAAAAATTTTTTTTAATTCTTAAAAATTTTTTACATTTCGTTCTGTAGGCAGGGCTCATACCAATATCTGCCGATGCTCATGGTTTTTGGATGATTCGAGAAAAATAGCTGGTTCTGGTGGCAGTGATGAGGGCAAATCCAAGCCAGGGCAGCGGATGGCTTCAGTTGTTGATACTGAGTTGAGGTCCTGGTGGTAGTTGGGGAATAAACAGCTGGTGGCCTGTTGGAAACCTGTTCCTGGGGACTGAGATCGGTAGGGCAGGGAGAGAGAGAGACAGTGGGGTGTTTTGCTTTAGGGAAGTGGGGTGGGTAAGACTGTGTGGGATCATGCTGAGAGAGGAATTGGATTGTGTAGCCCAGAATGCATATGTTGAAGCCTTAACCCCGGTGTGATGGTACTTGAGAATGGGGCATTTGGGAGGCAAGTAGGTTTCCATGAGGTGATGAGGGTGGGACCCTCATGAAGGGATTAGTGTCCTTAAAAAAAAGAGGAAGAGGCACCAGAGAGCTTTTTCTCTTTCTTTCTTTCCCTACCTTGCATGTACCAGGGAAAGGTCATGTGAGGTCTCAAGATGTTGACAATCTACAACTTAAAAGAGAGAGCCTCCACCAGAACCCAGTCATGTTGGTACCTTGATCTTGAACTTCCAGTGACCAGATGGTGAGAAATAAATTCTTGTTGGTTAATCCACTGGCCTGTGCTGTTGGTTATGGCAGCCTGAGGTGACTAAGACAGGAGGAGTTAGGCAGAAGACAGAATTTGGAGAATGACCAACCCCTTTTGGGAAGACAACAAGGAACTAGCAGAAGACTCAGAGAGCAGAATAGCTGGTGTGGAATGCATTAGCTTCCTGTGGCTGTGGTAACAAAGGACCACAAACTGGTGGGGGTGCGGTGTTTGAAACAAGAATGGATTCTCTCTCAGTTCTGGAGGCCAGAAGTCCAAAATCAGTACCAGTGGCTGAAGCCAATGATCAGCAGAGCAGTGTTCCTCCAGATGCTCTAGCAAAGAACCTGTTCTTTGCCTCTTCGGTTTCTGATGGTTGCTGGCATCCTTGGCCCGTGGCAGCATCACCCCATTCCTCAGGCATTTCCAAGTCTCTTTGCTCTGTCTTTACACCACCTTCTCTGTGTGTGTCTCATCCCCCTCTGCCTCCCTTTTATAAGGACATTTGTGATGGCATTTAGGGCTCACCTGGGTAATCCAGGATGATTTCTTCATCTAAGGTTCTTCACTTAGATCTGCAGAGACTAACCCCAACTTTTTTCCCCCCATTTATGGTAATATGCACAGGCTCCAGGCAGTAGGATGCGGCTATCTTTCGGGGACCATTTTTCAGCCTACCCTAGGGAATAAGAACCGTACAAGGATACAGGTGCTGAACAAAACACTTGAAGCAAGGTGTGTCCAGCAATGTGATGCGCTACGTGGGGTCAAGCTTGAGGAGTCTGTCCATTGGCTTTGGTGTTGGGGAAGTCACAAGAGACCATGTCGGAGTGGTAAGGCAGGAAGGTGGGCTGCCAGGAGATGGAAGGGGGCCCTGGAGGAGGAGAGACACTGTCGGCACAGTGTCATCTGTTGGAGAAACTTGAGCACCCCTCAAGGTTGTGTAAAAAGAGAGTGGGTATGTGGGTGTTGTTTATGTTAGAAATTTGCTTGGTGATCCAGCAACTAACATCCATTTTCTCTTCTGAAGTTCAGAGCCAGTTGAAAGAACGGTAGAGAGTGGGGTGCCTGGGTGGCTTAGTCGGTTGAGTGTCCAACTTTGGCTCAAGTCATGATCTCACGGTTCATGGGTTCAAGCCTCGCATCAGGCTCTGTGCTAATAGCTCAGAGCCTGGTGAAGCCTCCTTCGGATTCTGTGTCTTTCTCTCTCTTGGCTCGTGCTCTGTCTCTCTGTTTCTCTCAAAAATAAACACACACACACAAAATAAAATTAAAGGTTAGAGAGAAGTCAAACAGATGGAGAGCAAAATAGCAGTTATATTGCTTTTCAGCCCAGGTTGGAGAATGGGGCTTTCAGTGTAGTCACAATAACTTCTTTGCATTTGGTGCCTAAACTGGAGAGACTTAGTGACTTGATTACTGCCTGCCCCAGGGAGGCAGCCTGCCGGGCTCAGCTCCTAGAACGAAGGTGCTGACTCCCAGGCTTCTCTGCAGGAGGCCCGCTGCAGAGGGCTGAGGAGGGGGCGCTGCTCTGCCTGTTCTTGAAACTCCCCAAGTATTTCAGATGCTCTCCTGTTATCCCAAAAGTGTCGTCCTGCTCTGGGTCCTCATGCCCTCTGTATGGACCACCACCCTGATGTGCCCCCCTTGATTGTCAGTGTGTCTCTCCCCGAACCCCTCATCACACTGTGAGCACCTCAAGAGCAGGGACCTGTTCTTTTCTGTTTGCCAGCACCTGGGACCCTGTCTGCCTGTAGGAGGTAAACGGGCAGTCAGGGATTGCTGAATAAATCAATGAGTAAGGTGTCTCTCAGAGTTGTTATTAGGGCCCTATATTTTAGTAGTGTATTTGCGTTTAATTGGCATTTGCATTTTGCAAGTATTCCACTTTACACTGGTGGGAATAGCCACAACTTTGAATGTTCATGGTCTGATTAGGTAGCTTGGAGAACAGAGTAAAGAGAGTGAGGGTCAGGAAGTTTTTAACTGTACTGAGCTGAGGTCAGAGGGAAGGATTATGTTCCTGATAGTTGGTTCAAGGCTCTGAAGAATTTAGTGGTTTCTCCTCCGATGAATTAAATCCACTCTTCAACTTGATTAATGACTTTTCTTTTGTATGAATTGCTGATGTAGCTAAAGTTTGATAAATCAGTGGATATTCAATTTATGTACAAGCAAAGGGCAGGGTGAGCTGTATTCTTGGGTTATACATGCAGCTCTTTGGAGAGACTATTGAGAGGGGCTTATACTTGCTTGGTCATTTGTTGAAGTAAAGGCCACATGTAACTATATGGTGTGTTTTGTTTGTTGAAATTTAGGAAGCCAGAATGTTTGGTCAGAAAACCTCAAGCTATCAGTTTTTCAGACCGAATCATTTGTATGTGCCATGGAAAGAGGAAGTGCAAACATTCTCCCGCCTCCTCCCAGCTCTGGAGCAGGATGCCCCCAGCCCCGAGAGCCTCTGGGTCCTGTCCTCCTGAGCTGTGGCAGGTCTCTTGGGAGGCACAGCTTGGAGAGGATATTACAGGGCCTGTTGCTTTGGGGTGTGGGCTGGGTCAACCGTGTGTCTAGCGCAGGGCCCTCTAATAGAAGAAACAAAGTAGAATGAAGCCACAAATGTGAAGAGCATATGCAATTATAATTTGCCCAGGTGCTGCACTACACAAAGTAAAAAGAAACAGGTGGAATTTGTTTTTATGATCTTTTTTTTTTATTTGCCCCAACATATCCAAAATAGTATCCCAGTATTTAGTAATAAAATGTAAGAATTATTAATGAGAGGGGCGCCTGGGTGGCTCAGTCAGTTAAATGACTGGAGTTCAGTTCATGAAATTGCGGTTTGTAGGTTCGAGCCCTTCATTTGGCTCTGTGCTGACATCTCAGAGCCTAGAACCTGCTTGGGATTCTGTGTCTTTCTCTGCCCCTGCACCACTAGCATTCTCTCTCTCTGTCGGTCTCTCTCAAAAATAAATAAACATGAAAAGAAATTAAAAAAGAATTATGAATGAACTATTTCACATTTTTTTCAGGCTAAATCTTGAAATCCACTGTGTGTTTTACACTTTACAAGCACATTTCGGGTGGGACCAGCTGTGTTTCGTGTACTCAGTCATCCGTGTGGCTTGTGGTTACCGTGTTGGACTGTGTAGTTCTAGAGAGTGTGCGTATTTGTCCTGGGAGGAAGATATTCCATTGTTCAATATGATGAGGTAGGTGAGTAGGATTACACTTTGATGAAAACTGAAGGTCATTTTTCCCATTGCTGCCAAATGTCTTTTTGTTTCCCTGGAAATATGTAAAAAAGAGTGTGTATGAATATGTCTATTGGAGAAACAGTGACAGGTGATGGGAGGTCTAAAATTATTTTCTACCTAAACCCCCAAGTGAAATGTGACTCATTTTTCTTACCTGTTTAAGCACATGTTGAGGATTAACATCCACCTATAGTAGGAATATGTATAAAGATGAAATGTGGAGGGGCTGGGGGCTTGTTACCTTCTCCTTTGTCATTGGTTGATGGCTAGCTTTTCATGGTGTGTTCTGTACACCCACTGTGATGAGGCTTTGGTTTTATTTTCTGGCTGCCAGCCTCTGCACCCCTCTCCTCGATTTGAGGACACTCAACACTTGTGTGTTGGTGAGAGGGATGGCAGGGCTCCGGGAGGCTGGAAGAAACTTTTTTTTCCCAGGATGCTTGCAGCCAGGGCTGAGGCACATAAGTGAAGCTAAACCAACTTGGAAATTCCCACTTGGGGTTCTGAGTATGGTGGGAGTGCCTCACAGGAGTCCCTCCAGCAGCACCTTGGGCTCCAAAGCAGAGAGAGCAGCCCGGCCAGGAGTCAGGTACTTGGTGCTGAGCAACCACTGGACGCTTTGCAACCCAAGTGACTTGGCCACGCCCTCCATGGTGTTCCAGGACCCGGCCTCCCTGGTTTCCCCCAGCTTCCAGACCTCATTTTGTCAATCTTGCCATCAGTTCTCTGAACTCTGAACTCCTTCCAGGGCAAGCCCCTTGTCTGTTGTTAATCAGAGTTGCTGGGTGGTGCTGGCAGCCTGAGTTAAGCTCCTTGAGTTTGGGAATCGTTTGGATACTTCCTTGCACCGTCTCATGGTGTTTGGCACATAGTTCCGTGTCGTGTTATTTGGCTGATAAATTAGGTTCTGCTTTTTACCAATGATCCATTTTTCTGATGAAAATAACGTGGGATACATAAATCTTGATCGTAGCATGTGTGATTTATGGAGACCTGACCTCCCCTTGTAATAGCTTTACTTAAATGTCAGCTGGATCATGTATTTCACAGTTAGATGTCATTTAAGAAGGAGCATGGCCACCTCTGCTGGTTACATTTCATCACAGCCACACTGTGTCATTCATAGAGAGCTCTCTGTTTTTCAGCGTTTGCATAACATCGTTGGAATTGTATTTGAAGATTAAGTTTATTTATCAAAATGACGCATGCTCATGAATTGAGTCGAATAGTGCTAATGTTGATAACAAAAAACCTGTTCCCTTTGTGTCCCTTTCCCTCCTGTCATTTCACACAGCTACTTCTTACACCAGAGGCCACCACTTCTCAATGGTTCCTTTGTGCTTTTGTATAAACCCTGTGTTTCTAAAGGTCATCACTTTGTGGTCTTGCCACTAACTTATTTTATTAGGTAGAGATTTTAACTCTCTTCCCTGTTGGGAGATCATTCTTCCTGGGTCTCTCCTGTTTCTGCACGCCTTGCAAGCAGAGGTACTAAGTCCTTTTGTTTCAGATTCTCTTCTCAAAGATTCTTTTCGAGCGAGCAGCCTTGGAAGGTAGATACAGTGTCTCCCCCAGAGCCCAGGGCAGGCTGGCTTACAGCCTCGGAAGGCAGAGATGATGTCTCATGCCAGAGCCCAGAGCAGGCCTGCCTACTGCCCGTGGTGACTCAGCTTCTCTAAGTGTGGGGCTCCTCTGCTGTCACACAGCCCACTGTATGTGCAGGTATCACCAGGACCTCGGTCATGGCCAGGGGCAACGGGGACCTGGGGACTCAAGGCGAGCATCTTGATCCCCTGGCTGCTACTACTGCTGTGAGTAGTAAATTGTTCTTTGTCTCCGACCCAAATCTCATGTCTCCTGCCAGGGTCTGTGAAGCTGGTAGGCTAAGTTGTTAGCTTATAAGTCTGGGAAAAATCTCAGACCTTTCATGCTTTTTCATTTCCATATCCCCAGTTTTCCCACAGTTAGGTTTCTTGGTTACATCTGCATCAGGTATATTTATAATTTTGACTATATACAAACTGTATACGGAAGAGCTGAGTAGCACGCTATGATTATATCTCCTCTTCTGTAGATTTTTTGTTGCTCCTGAAGTCCTTAATTACCTCCTAAAAATATTCACCTGATGACTTTTCTTGACCTTCCAGTCAAGTCTTTCCTTGCTCTCTAACAACTTGTTAACATGTAAAAAACAAAACAAAACAAAAAAAACTCAGGGCTAAACAATCAGATCTTCCTTTGTCCTGGAGACTTACTTCTTGAAGCAGTAACTGTCCCTCCCACCCCCATATCCTGAGTTTTGAGCTGTGCACCTGCTTTTGCTGAGCCTGGTGGCAGGGTCTCAGCCCCCATGCACAACCTCTTCTGCATTCTTCCATCTCCTTTTAGGACTGGATAAGGCACATTTCCTATTTCCCAGCTTCCTGTGCAGTTGAGGGTAGCTGTACAAAATTCTGGCAAATGATACATGAGCAGAAATTTATCATTCTGGTCCTGGGTTCAGGGAAAGTTTTTGTTTTTTTTTTTGATAAAAACAAAAGAAGAGGAAAGACCCAGATAATATTCCTTTTCTATCGGCCTGATGATAAGCATAGTAGCTGGTGGTCATTTCTTTGGTCAGGAGTGATGGGTCCGCAGGGTCATAGACTCTTGTGCTGAAGCCATACTTGAAGCTAGTCTGGCTTTAGAATTACTCTTTTTAAGACATGAGTCAGTCAGTACATTTCCTTTTTGCTTATGCTTGTTTGGCTTGGATTTACCATTTCTTGGGCTGAAAAAGTCCAAATGAATATGAAACCTGTTTGCCTTCCCTGAATAGGTAGGTAACAGAGCATGATCACACTCCAAGAATCTATACGATGATCGTTTCAGAAAACGAGTTTAATGATGATGTGATTGATTTGTAGACAGAGAATCCTTTCCTTGTTTTGACTGTGTTTCCTTCTACATATTCCTTTCATTATAGTTCTGTGGTGATTGCATGAAATGCTCATGGAGATGGGTGGTGTAGAGAGGCCATGGTGGTGGGTGGGGCTCCAGATCTAATTAAACTCCTACCAAACCTTACAGTGACTTTTCTGGAAAACTCCTTACTTTATAACTCGTATAGGTGTAACATGATGCCAAATTCTGCTTTTGTACTCATAAATAATTCATTTCCATAATTTGATATTCCTAGCCTTCTGAATTGTTATTTTTAGCAAAGAGCAAATTGTTCCCCCCAAAATTGCTCATTACTGATTGGGTCGTTAGTTGTTTTCTACCTCCTCAAAGATCTCCCTGGATTAAACATTCTTGTTATTCAGGAGGTAACACATCCTTTGAGGACTTGCGTAGAGGGAGAGAGTCCCGAGACCTGGGGTTATGGTGAAAGTTCAATGGGAATTCTGGAAGCTGTTATTTTTGAGGATCAGACATCTGGGATGATGATGGCTGATTTCAGGAGCTGGCTCAGCCAGGATCTTTAAATATGATACCGTGTGTGACTCCTGACTAGGCACAACTTCAGCCGATTTGCCAGCTCAGCCCCCAAGGACAGGTGTGGAGAAGCAGCTCTTGCTTTACTTCAGTGGTAACACCAAGTGTCGTGAGGACATGGGGGCTGAGGGCTCGGCTGGAGGGTGTGGAAATTGTTGGCGTGTCTCGCTTTGTGGGGACTTTGTTTTTGGGGAGCCGATGCATTCTTGCTCTTAGGATGTCTCTCTTTGTTTCCAGAACACTGGGGTTGCGGGGCTATGTCTGTTCTTGTGCCCTTTTATTTGGTGCCCCTGGAGTCCAGCCTCACCCACCTGCCTGATGGCTCAGCAGTGCTCACAGGCTTCCCTCGGAGAAAACCCCCTACCCGTTGTCCCTGGCCTTGGGAGAATCTTCCACCCCCTCAGGCCCTGTCGGAGCCTTTGCTCATTGTCCGTGTCAGAATTACTTCCATTTCCCCTGCACTTGTGCTCTTAAAGCACTGATACTCAGGGTTTTAGTTGGTGTACATTTCATTTTGCCTTGTGGGTACAGGTGTAGTTGGATACATCTGTAACCCTTAGGAGAGAAGCCCCTTAATGGTTAGATAGGTGTTGACAATTTTTTTCAATTACTAGTTGATAGAAGTCACTCAGGTAAGCATTTGTTAAGAGAGTGAATGAATGGGGCGGGGTAGGTGTATAGTTTAAGGCGAAGACCTAGTACTGCTTGTTCTGTCTGTGGCCTTGGACAACGTACTGAGTGTTTATATAGGTCTTATTTGCCTCCTCTGTAAGGCGAGAGAACAGCACTGACCTCAGGGCTGTGGCAAGTTCTTGGGGCCAATGTAGGCCACTGCCTAGGTTGTCACCGCACAAAAGTGCGGCAGCAGTTATCATCAGGCATTGTTAATAAATTGCCTGTTTTGCTGCTTTGGATTCAGATGATCTCCTTTAGAGTCCAGTAGAAACGGAGGACCTAGAGATGTCTGGGTGGCGTACTCAGTTAAGTGACCAACTCTGGATCTTGGCTCAGGTCCTAAACTCACAGATTGTGAGTTTAAACCCCACATTGGGCTCTGCGCTGATGACATGGAGCCTGCTTGAGACTGTCTTTCCTTCTCTTTGATTCCCCCACTTGTGTGTACTATTGCTCTCTCTCAAAATAAAAGAAAAGGAGGGGGGTGTGCATGGGTGGCTCATTCAGGCATCTCACTTTGGCTCAGGTCATGATCTCGTGGTTTGTGGGTTCAACCCCTGTGTCAGGCTCTGTGCAAACAGACCCTGAGTCTGCTTCAAATTCTGTGACTCCTCTCTCTGCCTCTACCCCACTCCCACTCTGTCTCTCTCTCTCTCTCTCAAAAAAGAAATACGCATTAAAAAAAAGAAAGAAAGAAACTAAGGGCATAGTGTTAAGTAAGTGTTTGCCCTGTGTTTCCCAGTGGCAGGGATCTTAGTGTTGACACATCAGGTTTAGGGAATTGCTGAAGCAAGTCATTCTAGTGCCCTCATTGTCCTTTACCTGTCACTGGCCGAATTTGTTTTCATAGCAAAATCTGATAAACTCTCCCCTTCCTCCCCACCCCCACATGTCTACCAAACACCTGCCTTTAAGCCGAGGCTATGTGGGGGACACAGGAGTCATTAAGATCTGCCACCTGCCATTCAGCATGCCCAGAAATGAGCATGTCTTATTACAGGTTTAATGAATACATGTGCAGAACCTTTACTACACAGAAATTTAGGTTCTCATGTCAAGTGTTTCAGACTTTGAAATTGCCATGTTGTTTACTCTTTTAGAAAAGTTATTTTCATGGTTTATAGCTTAACAGATGCATTTGTTTTGTTTTGAAAGAGAGAGCATGAGTTGGGGAGGGGCAGAGAGAGAGGGAGACACAGAGTCCAAAGCAGGCTCCAGGCTCTGAGCTGAAGGCACAGGGCCCAAAGTGGGGCTCGAACTTATGAACTGTGAGGTCATGACTGAGCTGAAGTCAGACGCTTAACTGACTGAGCCACCCAGGTACCCCCAGATTTGGTTTTAGATTAAGGACTTGGGTGCAGTGGAGAGAGTGTGAAACTGGAGGCTCCAGCTCTGTGACAGCTCTGAGATTCAGGGACCGCTGCTCTTGGAGCCTTGGCTTCCACTTTCCTTTGTCAGGTGTGAGGGTGAAAGACTCTCTCTAGTATGCGTCAGCGTCAGCATAATGGCCAACGGTTCTGAGAACCCGGGCCCACATTCTCCCTGATTTTCTCTCCATATGTCTCTTATAAGGGGATGGGCCCCATTTGTCTTGGTTTACTGTGGGCAGTGCTGAGGCACAAAGTGCTAACCGAGACACAGTTTTGGCCCCCCAAAATAAAGTGGGCTTAATATGGGGCATGTTCTTGGCCTCCACAGACATGAAGAGAAGTTTTGATTTTTGTGAAGTGATAAAGTAAATAAAAAAATTGCAAGAAGGTCTCCTTTCTTAACCTCAGCCCTGCAAGAGAAGCAAGCCCCAATGCCCTGCATTGTTGTATGCACTGAATGCGCTGTCCTGTGCATCCAGAATTGTAGTGGCCACAGCATGAATCAGGGAACTGAGAAAGCTCCCTGCAATCATTTTCTGTGGTCTGTGGCTCAGATGAGGGCTCCTGGGTGAGAAGGCTTACAAGGCTAAGTGATGTGTTTTGGGTTGGTTGCGTACGGATTCTTTATTTTTTCCCTCAGACATCTCTTAAATAGGTATTTGATGAAATAAAGTCGTTTGTCGTATGTAATGTGCATCCCCTTCAAACCATTATTTTTAAAAGTTTCCTTTGCATCTGAGTTCTGACTTTATGCTTATGAAAATATGCCTACTATGAGGGTGCTTTTGGACTCTCGAAAACTAACTTGGCCAGATAAGGACATCAGGATCTTTTGTTACTAGAGGAAAAACATGCTTATTGGTGACCTGTCCATCTGTCCATTCCACAGACCCTGACTGAGGTCTCTGCACATGTTGTCCTGGGCTGGCAGGCAGGGATGATGTGTAAGCCCCGAGTATACCTGTGTTGGGGGAGGGGGTGTGCTGGGGAAGGCATGATGCCTGAGCCCAGTTGTGGAAGCCGAAGACTGGGACTTCCAGATGGGCTCTTCTTTCCTGCTGGGATTGAGGGCGGGAGGTGGGGGGGGGGAGGCGGGGGAGTGTGTGTGTGTGTGTGTGTGTGTGTGTGTGTGTGTGTGTGTGTGTTGGGCTAGTGTTTCTCCAAAGCCTTGGGCCTTTGGGGAATGGCAGGAGATTAGATCAGTTTGGGAGAGCACAGGGTTGGGTGGTGCAGGAGGAGGTAGGAAAAGCTAAGGGGGAGGAGGCTGGGGACAGAGGACCCAGGGCCACCTGCCTGTGTGTAGTTGAGGGGTGCCACCGGAGGGAAGTTGGGAGCTTGGCAAGATCTGGTCCAGTGGGGTGGAGCAGGGTGCCATGCTAGCAGGCTGTGGCTAATGTTTTCATGCAAAAGGACCAGCTTGAATGCGGGTCCCCTGTGAATTGCATGGGGATGAGCAAGGGACTGAGGAAATTCCAGCAGCTGGTAAGGTGCCCTTAAACTGGCCCAGCATCTCAGGCAGTTGATTGAAGTGGTGATCGAGCTGGGAGAAGGTACGCTCTTCGTACTCCGTGTCCATCCCAGACGATCAAACACGCCCTGGTTCACCGTGTTTCATTCCAGTAGTCCACAGTGGTGGGAGCATCCTCACTATAAAGCGGATCTTTATTGAGCACTTACTGTGTGCCATGTGATGTTCTGTGTCCTCCACATATTGCCGTGTGATTCTCATAACTGTGAAGAAACACAAGCCACGGAGAGGTTAACAATGTGTGCAACACGCTGCAGCCCACACGGGGGAAGGGGGGGCATGGGTCCACACCCAGGCCCTCTGGCCCCAGGGTGGTGGTCCTCCTGCATCTCCGTGCACCAGGGAGAAGACGTGCCTGCCTGCAGCCTTCTGTGACTCTCCCTGCGAAGAGAGGACATCACAGGGCTGATGGGAAGCTTGCCCTGTGATCTGGCCCCTTACCAGCGCTTGGGAAAACAGCACTGGAATATCCAGTTTTGGTGATTTATTTAATGAAAAAGTGAAGGAATTGTGGGAGGTAGATGTTCGGCTAAATTTGATCAATGACTTTTTATTTTAGATTTATTAAAGTTTTTTAAACACTTATTTTTGAGAGAGGGAGAGGGGGAGGGAGAGAGAGAGAGAGAGAGAGAGAGCGAGAGCGCGAGCGAGCCTGAGCAGGGGAGGGGCAGAGAAGGAAGGAGACACAGAATATGAAGCAGGCTCTAGGCTCCCAGCTGTCAGCACAGAGCCCGATGTGGGGCTTGAGCCCATGAACTGTGAGATCATGACCTGAGCCGAAGTTGGACACTTAACTGACTGAGCCATCCAGGTGTCCCAGTCGATGACTTTTTAAAGGCTAGTTGGGTTTCTTCTTGGTATGTTAAATCCTTGTTTGATTTAGTCTTTTTATTTAATCCTTTTATTTATCCCTTGAGGATAAATATCCATTTAAAATGAAGACCCATGAAAAGACAAGAGGAATGAATTATTTAGAAAATGATTAAAAATCCTCTTAAGGCCTCATTTTAAATGGTTTATTCCAGAAAGTTTTATAGAAAACCTGATTTTCTCATGAAACTGTTGAGAGCTTAAGAGACTTCTTAACAGGTCTGAAGTGTTGCTTTGGCAATGTCCTGTGTCTAGCCGTTGTGCCCTAGGGCACAGAGTCACATAACCTGAGGTGTTTCCTGCACGTGATTTGTGGTCCCTTGGTTGCTTTGTGTTTTGGTAGGACTTGGTGATAAAGGAACACTTCTGCATAGGTTTATTCTGGAGGCACAGGGCGGAGTGGGTTGGGGAACGGGAGGCGGATGTGGTTGGGGAAGGACACAGCAGGCTAGTAGGGGCGGGGCGGTGAGGGCCCTGTGGTGAGCCCCTCACCTCTGCATCAGTCAGTTGTGGGGTGCTGATGTGAGCTGGGGAGCAGCATCCGGAATTAGGAAGCCTGTTTCTACCCAGGACCCCCCCTTACTATATCTGTGACCTTGTGAAATCTGAGTCTCTCGAAGCCTCATGAATCATTTGTAGAATGTGGAAGTGATAATCACCACGGTCCTTTTAAGATAGGTGTACGAATCAAATAAAATGGTTTTGAAAGCCCTGATAAGTTGCAGAACCAGTTTGCACTTCATGTTGTGCTCTTCCTTTGAACCCAGAGCACTGTGTGGCTCACTCTTAGACCAGATGAAATTGTTCTTTGCAAATGTAAACTCTCACAGGGGCCAGGCGGGTATGGAACTAAGTGAAGTGGGTGGGGTGGGTGATTGCACACACCTGTCACCTACGTGAAATGCCAATCTTGACCTAAGTGAGGAAAACTTCTGCTAAGGTTAGGAGGTGTGACCTAAAGTGGGTGAATTTGCCCTAAAGCTTATGGCACAAATAAATTCGGTTAGACAATACGCACCAACCAGAAGGCTGGCAGTCAGTGGGTCCCTATCAGGATGACTGACTATTAAAACAGCAAAGTGGCTTGGTGATCCGCCACCGCCCCACGCCTCCTGCCTCCACCCTAGCACCCACCTTCACTCCTTAGATCCTTTGGTTACCCGAAAACCTGGCAGCCGAAAGGGCTAATGCCTGGGTGTGGGCATACCCCAGCCAGGGAGCAGAGACTGTCCCTTACGGCTGATGGGGGCCAGGGCTCTGCCAGTTGTTCAGTATGCCCGTTGTGACCCCTGTGTGCAAATACAATATCATGTTTATCATGTACATAGGTCTTGGAAAGGGTTTTTTTTTTTTTTAAACCCGGTGAAAGACCATAGCAGCAGTTGAAGTAACTTGTTCTCAAATACAGTATCCTCATTAAATGTGGCTTTTCTGCTTGAAGCTCAAGTAGAACAAAACAGCTCAATAAAAAATCATTTTAAGCAATTAAAACCCAATAACTTACAAGGATTAATTCAGCAGACATTTATTGACCACCTGCTTTGTGCTTCAAAAAATAATAACTTCTCTGAAACAGTTACCATTGGATCGCCTAACGTGAATGTGCCCGGGCTTGTGGTTGCTTTTGGTGCATACGGCCCAGTGTACCTGCCAGAGTTCCTGTCGTGCAGGGTCTGGGATGGGAAGGGATTTTACAGGCGACACAGCTTGTGGGGAGCAAAGCCTGGGTTTGAACAGAGGCCTGAAGGTTCCAGACCTGCCGCTCTAACCTCGATACTTTGCAGCCTCTCTCCTGCTAGATTACGTGAAGAAAAAGTTGTTAAGAGACAGATGCCCCTGTCCCTTTCCATAGGATCTCATTCCAGTGAGAAGGATCTTGATGGAAAAGTGAATAGTTTTCACACACCGCGTTACTTACAAAAAGGCAAAACACTCTTTCCTCCCCCTGCCCCCCAGAACCACTGGTAACCCATAAAGTCTGAGCCTCATGTGACGTCTGCTCATTCTAGAGCATGAAGGTTCCTCCCTGCTCTGGTATAGTTTTTGGACATGAACCCTCAGAGCTTCTGAGGGCCACCCTCAACTCTCTCTGTCTGTGGGTGTTGGCTAGTAGGCCGGGGAAGCAGATGTGTTAAAAATGATTTTAAGATAGCTCAGTGCAGTTCTTGAAAACGTGCATTCTGGAACGGAAACAGTAGAATCACCTAGCCAGGATCCGTCTGCTTTCCTGTCAGACAGAAACCCTGATAGTGCAGGTCAGGGTGGGGCAGCATCTGATGGTGAGCAAGTTTCCTAGAAGGCGGAGGAAATTTCCACGGCCGGAGCGCTTGCCTTGTTGTGAAACCGTTCATTCAGCCCCATGTGTCCAGCAATATTGGAGGAACAGCTGTCCATTACATTATGAGTGGGTGACATATGGGTGAATTTCTTAGAAGGATAAAGCTTACTTAGGTATTTATTGAAAAATAATATTATAAAAATCACACTCATTTTGAAAAAAAACCTGAGAAAATAATTTCCACTCTCCTGTATCCCAGGGATAGTCATTTTACTATTTTTGGTTCATCTCTATGACTTTCTTAAAAAAATTTTTTTTTAATGTTTATTTTTGAGAAAGCGAGAGCAAGAGAGAGAGAGCAAGAGCATAAGCAGGGGAGAGGCAGAGCGAGAGGTAGACAGATCCGAAGCACAGAGAGTGATGAGGGGCTCAAACTCAAACCGTGAGATCATGACCTGAGCCAAAGTCAGACGATTAGCCATCCCTGAGCCCCCCAGGCACCCCCTTCTCCATGATATTCTTAATCCATTTTCGGAAATATAGCTGTGATTATGTTATAAATACAGTTTTGTAGTTTGGTTTTGGGTGACTTTCTATAAAAAGACTTTAAGAGATTGAAACTATCTCCCTCTCCCCCAAATAAGAAATTTGCCCTTTGCTTACAAAAGTAATAATGGATGGTATAGTTAAAAAAAAAAAAAAAAAGGACCGAAAGCAGTGGTTTGTTTCAAAAGGCATCTTTATTTTCAGTCTTCCTCGTGCCTTATCCTGCACTGACTTTCAGTGAGCTTTTGGCCTGTAGGGTTTCTCTTACAAGGAGTGGCATTTTGTTTGGAGGGAGGGACGTGCCGAGATCAGCTGCTAACACCTTTAAAAATAGCTCCATGTGGTGGTCCAGCCCGGCCACACCCTGCCTCTGCAGCCTCTGTCCGGATGTGGGGATCCTGGAACATCTTCAAAGCTGTCGTTCTCTTTGCAAGGTCAAAGCCACAGTGTTTGTGGGAGGAAGATGGAAGAGCAAGGGCACGAGAAGCTGTCCTGCTTTGATTTGGAGCATCGTACATTACCCTTAAGGGACGTGAGCTTTTAATCTTTTATATCTCTGTTTCCTAGGCACCTATGCCTGGTTAAAATACCTTCTCTAGAGAACTGTGGAAGACCATTTGCTGACAGAAACATGAATGAGTCACAGTCTCTTGGATTTTTTCCCCCATCCTTTTTTTGGTGTTTTATCAGTTGGTTCTACAGGATAACAGTGGGGATGATTATCTTTCATGACCACCACCTGATACAGTACTAGTTATAAGTGTGGTCTGTTCATCTCAAATGTATGTATGATAGGATATCATCCCATGTATGCAAGATACCCAGAAATATCCAGAGTAGGCAAATGTGTGGCATTATAAGGTAGATGAATGATTGCCTTTGGCTGGGAGTGTTGGGGGACAGTGAGGGGTGACCCTCAAAGGTAAGGAACTTTTGGGGTGATGAAAAAGTCCTAAAATTAAATGTGGTAGTGGCTGTATAGCTCTGAATATACTACAAACTATTGAATTATACACTCTAAGTCCGGAAATAGGATGTGTAAATTATGTTTCAATAAACTGAAAAAATATGAATTATGTATGCCTACTGCAGTACTAAACAATGCAGTTAATACATAAGCCATTGGAAGGACATGTCCCTTAAAGAGAGAATTCCTTATGCATAAGAATGTATCTGGATATGAGAGATTGATCTTTTCTTTTTTCTTTTTAATAATTTTTTTTAAAACATTTATTTATTTTTGAGAGACAGGGAGAGACAAAGTGCAAGCAGGGAAGGGGCAGAGAGAGAGAGGGAGACACAGAATCCAAAGCAGGCTCCAGGCTTCAAGCTGTCAGTGCAGAGCCTGACGTGGGGCTTGAACCCGTGGACCACAAGATCATACCCTGAGCTGAGGTCAGCTGCTGAACCAAGGAGCACCCAGGCACCCCTGTTTTATTTCAAGCATGCGTAGTGAACTACTCAGTAGAGTTTGCTGGCTTGTGAAAGCCAATTGTTACATTTTCAGGATTTTTGTAGATTGGTGACATCACGTTGATGGCTTGAAATCAGCAATGGTGGGTGTGTTTACACCATTGAAATTGGTAGAAGCTGCAAGTCCTGGCCTTTTATGTTCCCAGAGAGCCAGTTAAACATTTATCTGGCCATCCATTTTAAGTTTCCTCAAAGAAGGTCAGCTATTTCCCTGGCAAGTTAATTATGGGCTGGATTTAGGAGAATAGTCATGATGGAGGATAAAGGAGCAGGAGGATTTGTTCTGTGGCATTCTGCTGGCTCTCATTCCTTCTGTCAGAAAGCATCTGACTGGCCTGTTTCTTAAGAATTTGGGGAGTAACCTGAGGAGCCGTGCTCTGTGGACTGTCTGCTCCTAAGTGGTGATTGCCTCGGCATGGTCTTTCTGCTTTGGAGAAAGAAGGCAGTTTGATTCCCAGATCCCAAGTGCAGGTTTGTTAGTGAGCATCATTCTCTTATGTAGAGGCCGCTCTACCTACCGTGAGCTCTCCGTGAAATTTCTAACTGTAACTTGTGGAGCTAAGGCGCAGAAGCCACTTGGCTTCTTATTCATCTTCTTTAATTAATTCAATCTGATTTAGGCTTAGATACCTAAGAGTCATTTTTTTTTTCCAGACAGGAAATATCTGAATTATTCATATTCTTCCCATTACGATCTGCGCATATCAGTCCCTAGAGAAATCAGTGCAGTATATCTCACCGCTGTTCCCATGTGTTAGTTTGTCAACAGCTCTCGGGGAGATTAGTAATTAGACAGCCAGCCACACTGGAAACTGTGCAAATGATAGAGGGTTTGGCAAAACCTCAGGTGACACAGGCAGCTAAAGTTTAAATCCAGATATAATTCTCTTCACGCCTCCATGGTTTAGATTGCTTTCAATGATTACTTTTTTTATTAGTAAGAGTAGCAGGATGGTGTGTTTCATAAATTTTACTTAAATTTGGATGTCTTTTTCTTTTTGTAATGACCAAAATGAAATTTTGATGTGAAATTTTTCTGGGAATCTTTTCAAGTGGAAATGTATTCCTGTATTTACCTTTGATAATACATATTATAAAATACAGTTAGCACATGGAAAGTAAAAGTAGATGCCTAGTCCTGTCCTCAGAGATGAGGAAGAGAGACTTTTGAATGAATTGGGACGATCCCTGTGAGGTGTGATGTATTAAGTGGAAAAGGCAGATTAGAGAACATTGTACACAGTATCATGTGATTGATGGGCAGAAACTATACCCCCCAAATATGGCAGAATTTCTGCCCTTGACAAAAGTGTGTATAAGCGTGTGTGCACACATATGCACTGCACATAAATGAGCAAATAGAAAGAGCAACCTTTTCCTTTCTAATAGATATGAAGTACTTCATGATATGTATGGACCATAATACATTTAACCAGGCTCCTATGAATGGATGCTGAGAATATTACAGTTTTAGGATTCTAAAGTTATGTAACTAGAATATGCAACATTGGTTGATATAGTAATTTGCATCAGTTTGCTATTCCTGCTGTAACAAATGACCACAAATGTGGTGGCTTAGGAATACAAAGTTTACTATTTGAAATTTCTGGAGGTCAGAGATCCCACATCTGTCTAGGTGGACTAAAACCAAGTTGTTGACAGGACTGTGTTCCTTCTGGTGGCCCTGGGGAGAATGTTTTCTTGCCTTTTCCAGTTTTTACTGGCTGTCTAGATTTCTTTTTTTCTTTTTAACTTTAAAAAAAATGTTTATTTTTGAGAGACAGAGCATGAGCAGGGAAGAGGCAGAGAGCAAGAGGGAGACACAGAATCCACAGCAGGCTCCAGGCTGTGAGCTGTCAGCACAGAGCCCAATGCAAAGCTCAAACCTATGGCCCACAAAATCAATACCAGAGCGGAAGTCAGACACTTAACCAACTGGGCCACCCAGGTGCTCTTCTAGCGTTTCTCCTGATTCTTGACTTGGGGCCTCCATCCAGCCTGCAATTCCATCACTACGATTCGCTCTCATTGTATCCCTTTCTGGGACACTTCTACCCTCCTGGTTCCCTCATGGGGACCTGTGTGATGACCCTGGGCCCAACTGTAGTATCCAGAATAGTCTCCCCATTTTAAGATCCTTCATTTGATCACAGCTACAGGACCCCTTTTGTCATTAAGGTCACATCTTCCTGGGTTCTGGAGATGAGGGGCATGGCCATCTCTGAGGAGCAGGATTGTGTCGACCACACAATTTTAGACAAACTGCCAGCTTAGGGTAAACTTGCTTATTTCCTAGTACCCATTTCCACGTCTGAGCTTGAGGTCTTAGGGAGGCAGAAATTAATGCTACAGGCTTTTGCTTTTCAGCAGGTTTCAGAGCTTTGAAAGGAGAAGGGGACTCATGAAAAAATGGGGATGCTAGAGAATCTTTTAAGTGCTAGGCAAGAAAGAGCTAGAAATGAAGGTAGCAGGTGACTGGAGGCAGACCAGCAAGTGCTTCTGTGAGCTCATACGTGCGTTTTCCTGCAGAGAGTCCATGGTGTTCATCAGGTTTGCAGTGGGGCCTGTGAACTCGGAGTTCAATGCCACAGCTGTGGTCGAGGAAACCTCCAAGGACCCTACTTAGGAAAATGACATAATTAAATTTGCATTTTGGAAAACCAGCCCGGGGTGCAGTGGAGGTGGGTGTCCAGAGGAAAAGGCTGAGACACCCTTAGGAGATCCCCACGGTGGAGCCGGGGGTGATCCGGTTGGACAGGTGATGGAACAGAGCAGCGGTACTGGTCTACGGGGATGAGGGAGGTAGAACTGACAGAACGTCAGTGACATTGACTGAAGAGAGTGGAGTTGTGGACGAATGAAGGCCCTGTTCATGGCCTTAGGGAAAATAGGATGATGATCAGGAGTAGGGGTCCTTGAGGGGTGGGAGGGAGATGATAAATTCAGTTTGTGTATGTTCATGTCATATGGGCTATAGCACATCCATGTGGAGGTGAATAGAATATAATAAAAAGGCATAGAGATTTTTAGAATATACAGGTGTAGACATTCCTGAACTATGTTTCTATATTTTAAATTTTTCCTAATGATACCCACTACTCTGCCCCTTTATGGTAGCATTAAACCTTTAAAACGAGCAGGACATAGGTTAGGATTTTCTTTTTAAAAAATGTTTATTGATTTATTTTGAGAGAGAGAGAGAGAGACAGAGACAGAGACAGACAGAGAGTCTGAGTGCGGGGAGGGGCAGAGAGAGTGGGAGGAGAGAATTCCAAGCAGGGGATTAGTCTGATCCCATGAACCGTGAGATCATGACCTGAGCTGAAATCAACATTCAGACATTCAACTAACTGAGCCACTCAGGTGCCCCAGGAGGTTATTTGAGATAGTAGCAATAGCCCGTGTGAGGCCTATCAGTGGTGGGGCTCAGCCTGTATTCCCGATTATCAGCCCATTTCCTGTGCCCGTTCCACCCTGCCATGCTGTTTCTCCAAGGAGGTGGGAGTTAAGCAGGCTATGTGGGGGTAGGTAACAATAACATTTCTGTTGGATAGCCAGTGCTGGGAAGAAGAGACCTCTGGGAGAGCGTGGGAGAAGAGTGTCAGCAAGGAACAGAGAGTAGCCGCATCGCTGGGGTCTGGAGCATGAGGGAGGGGGTCTCGGTCACCAGTTATGGATGGAGGAGTTGATTTGGAGCTTTAGCCCAAGGAGTTCAGTGTTCCAGGTTTAGGCTGGGGAGAGAGAGATGTCAGGCACAAGGGAGGGAATACAGCTCTTGGGGCATCTGTGACTAGATCCAAAATGGCTTTAGAAGAAGTGATAGATCCTAGGACCAGAAGTCAGGGAGGGATGGGTCTCTGTGCTGATGGAGCTACATGGGCTGGCCTCAGAGAGTATCTGTGCTTTTAGGAATCAGCTTAGTGTCTCTGGCCCTGTTGTATTGGCTTTACTGTTAGTGAGGGTTCTGAACAGCAGGCTGGACTTGCAGCCTTTGGGAGCCTGAACACCGTGAGTCTGAGGCCAGTCTTTGCGGTATTTGCTCTTGTCCTTTGTTGTGGGTCCACAAACTGCTGGTGAGAAAAGCTGGGGGCACCATCCCAGCCAACGGGCTGCATACATGGCTTGACAAGACAGAAACCATCCCCAGAGGGAAGCCTTTGCAATCAGTGTGGTCTGCGATGGGCAGGCCTTTCACAGATAAGGCGCTTAATTCCTAGATTTGTGTCAAGGGGCCTCAACTATTAGGAAGAAGGGATCAGCGCTGGAAAGAAAAGAAATGGACCGTTCTGTTTTTGTCCCCCCCCCCTTCTCCTATGTGCATCTGTTTTGTTCCTTCAGTTCCACACACGGGTGAAATTATATGGTATTTGCCTTTCTCTGACAGACTTATTTCACTTAGCATAGCACACTCTGGCTCTGTCCACGCCACTGCAAATGGCAAGATTTCATTCTTTTTGATGGCCAAGTAATACTCCATTGTATATAAAGACCACAGCTTCTTTACCCGTTCATTAATTGGTGGATATTTGGGCTCTTCCCATTATTTGGCTGTTGTTGATAATGCTGCTGTTAACATTGATGTGCTTATGCCTCTTTGAACCTGTATTTTTTTTTTTATCCCTTGGGTAAATACCTAGTGATGCAATTCCTGGGTTATAGGGTAGTTCTATTTTTAAGTTTTTGAGGAACCTCCATACTGTTCTACAGAGTGACTGCACCAGTTTTCATCCCCACCAACAGTGAAAGAGCATTGCCCTCTTTCCACATCCTCGCCAACATTTGTCTTTTCTTAGATTAATTTTAGCCATTCTGACAGGTGTGAGGTGGTGTCTCATCATAGTTTTGATTTGTATTTCCCTGATGATGAGTGATGTTGAGCATCTTTTCATGTGTTTGTTAGTCCTCTGGATATCTTCTTTGGAAAAATACCTATTTACGTCTTCTGCCCATAAGAGACTCTTAACAATAGGGGACAAACTGAGGGTTGATGGAGGCAGGTGGGCGGGAGATGGGCTTCGTGGAAGATGGGTATGAAGGAGGGCATTTGTTAGGATGAGCCCTGGGTGTTACATGTAAGTGATGAGTTACTAAATTCTACTCCTGAAACCAATATTACACTATATGTTAACTAACTAGAATTTAAATAAAAACTTCAAACAAACACACTGCCCCCCCCAAAAAAAGGAAAAAGAAGAAATGAATCAGAATCTCAGAGACAGATAATTTGTTTATGCAAGCACTTAGGTGGTATTGGTTTCAAAGTCCTTTAAAATCGGGGACTTTAATGTCAAGTAATTGACTCTTTATGGAAAGGTTTCAGTTACAAATAGGGAGCAGGTGATCTCAGATTCCAACCAAACTCAGTTAAAAGGGCTTCGGTTTTCTGAAATGAAACCTCCGCACTGCCATGACACACCCCTTTCTCTTCTTCCCAGCTTTGGCCTCCGCTCATTTTAATAATAGGCCTTTCTTCCCCTAGCATGTCATTTGCAGTTGTTACCCACAGCCACTGGATTCCAGCAACTGTAGCCAATTCAGTGAATGTCACCAATCCTGTTTCACTGGTCTTTATTAATAAGTGAGCCTTGGGTTCTGGAAGCCTGCTCCAGCCGTGTGGTGTCATGGGGGAGGAAAGGTGGTGTAAGTGTAAGAATATTCAAGAGGCAGTGGGAAGGTCCAGATTCTGCCCAGCTCTGCCCTTCCCCCCCCACCCCCCATCCCTGGCTCTGGGTCTGCCCTTGGGAAGCATAGGAGGGTCATACACTTTAGTCACAGGGATTGCCTAACTCCAGTTTGAGATGCTTCAAGGTCTATTAAATAACCTTGAAAGAGATATTGTGAAATTCTCAACATGTTGAGATTGAGTTGTGAAATGAAACACTGACAAGATGTTCTCAAAAGCCTATCACAGAGGAGGTAAATTGCAATCTCGGGAAAAGGGGCATGTCTTCTAAAGATCCTATGTTCCCATCACTGTGGCTGCACAAAACCCATGTGGAAGCCAATTTGCCTTGCACACCCTCACTTCAGAAGCTGAGCTGCATCTCATTTGCATTCTCTTGGTTGGTTGAAGGAGTGACAAAGATCTGCCCAGCTTTCAGGGAGCACAGTTAGACCCACCTGTCAATGAGGAGTGTCAGGGTTACACTGTGAGGTGTCCACACAGAGTAGGAAGGAGAGTGGTGTAGCCGTCTTTGGAGACTACGATCTGCCACACCCTAGGATGGGGAATTTTGTTTGAAGCTGACTTACTAAAGCTGATGGCTTTGGGACAGTAGTATTAGAGAATCTTCTTTAGTTGCTTCCCTTTGGAGGTGATCAGAAGTGAGAGCAAGAAAAAAAGGACATAGAGGTGGCCAGAGCTTTTGACTCTTGACCCTTCTTTGCCCAGTGATTGGAGGACAGAGTTGGACCTTGAAAGTCCTGAGTGGCCATTGACCAAGGAAAGAAAGGCTTTCCAAAGGGAAGAAGCTTAGAAACACATGAACAGGCTTCAAAAGGGGTCAGTATTAGCCCTGAGGAGGGACTTTAGGTCCTTATCGTGCCAATATATTCTGAAAGTGATCAAAAGACTTTTCATTCACTGCCACCATCTCCTTCTTCAGAAGTGAGGGAGAGCAGCCTGAGGCTCTGCTCTCACTGGAGACTGCTGTGGTTAGGAAGTGGCCACGGGTGCCCTGGCCTCTTGTTTGATTCCCTCCTTGGTCATGGTCTCTTTGATGTAGAACACCCCTGAGGCTGTGAGCCAGTGTGTCTCTTGGTGTAAGAGTTTCTTTAGGAAATGTTGTAGTTCAGTAAGTGAAGTGGGGAAATGGCAATTGGTGGTAGATTATGGCCTTCCTTGTGTAAAACTGACACGGGCTCACCCTACCTCCACAGGAAAATGATGTATACATTTAACCCCCTTTGTACGTTCTTTTATAGCTGGCTTCTTTGGGGATCAGTCATGTCTTTAAATAAATTAATGGTGTACTTACCATGTGGTAAGCCTACATTATGTGTGAAAAAGAGAAAGGGCTCTTGAAGGCTCGTATTTTACAACCTCTATGTTCTTTCATCCTCATGAAAGAGGACCAGAAATGGTGGAAAAGGACTCCCCCCAAATAACTGAAGATCTGCTATCTGAGCTTTGGGGACTTGAATTTGGGGTCTGAGTATGTGAAACGATGTTAATGGCAATAAGCAAGAGATCGGGCTCTGTAGACCTCATCCCTACCTTCTCTTCCGTTCTCACTTACCTGGCCAAGAGGAAGATGTGACCAATAATGAACACAGATGGAAACCCTGGGCATGTTTTAGGACAGGGTTGCGTGCTGACTGGGGGCGGGTGGTACTGTGGCAGCGGCTGATAGGTTTGTTGGGCTATTGTGTGGGGAATAAGCTTAGGAATTCCCTGAGCTTATTCCCCACAGTTCCCCCCTTTTTGAAGCTTATTCCCCACAGGCTATTCTTTAGAGTTCGGGATTTTCATTCTTTTGTTCTTACTAGTTTTGTTTCTCCTTCTAGTTGCTACTTTGGGGCCATTTCTTTGTTTGGTTGTGGAGTTTTGGTTCCTCCTCCCCTCTGAGTCCCTCAGCCTCATTGCATTTACAGATGGAGAAAAAGAGGCCTGGCGGGGCTGGGGCCACAGCAGCTACTGCTGTCCATTAGAACAGTCCACACTGTTCCAACTGTGTGGTCCAAAAACTTGTGAGAAGAAAACATTATAAATGGCTCTGGATGTGTTGATATTGGTGGAGTTAGACCATGGGATAGGTTTTTCTTCCCATCTCAGGAGATGTAATGATGAACTGTACACAGTGTGACTCAGAAAACAGATAATACTCTAATACTCGTGCTGAACAAGTGTTACCTGCCAAGTAGTCACTTTGGGAAATGTCACACAATGTTATCTTTGCTTAAAATATATTTTAAGCTTTTGCAGATACCATAAGAAGCTGTTAAATGTTTGAATTAGTTGGAATTCAGCTTCAGTTGCTATAAGAGATGCCAGATTGTTGTAGCATAAACCTACAGCCTGGCCATAAGCCGTCAGAGGTTTGCTATGTTGGTTCCGTAGTATCAAAGATCCTGTTTTCTTTCTTTTTGCTCTGTTTACTCATGGACATATTAATCATGTCCATGTGGTTAGAAGAGGTTTCCACATTTCACATTCCATGGCCACCACATCCACATGCACACCAGTTTGAAGGGAAATGGGAGCAGAAGGCTTACCCTTTTCTTTTGCAGAAGCACCTGGAAGATGTGGTTCACACTGAGATCTCATTGGCCAAAGCTTCCTCACATGGCCATCCCAAACTGCAGGGAAAGCTGGACATGAAGTCTGTCTTCTGGATACCATGTGCCCAGCTAAAAACTGGAGTTGTTACTATGGAAGAAGGAGGCAATAAATACCTGAGAATGACCAGAAGTCTCTGTTCCAGTATTATTTTTGATGGTTCTCAGAAGGAGCACATCATTGGGTGTGGGTTTGATTTTGGGGTATCATTCGACCCTTTGAGCCAAGTCTGATGAATAAGGATGTTCAAGCACTGGTCGTGCTCCTGCTGGGATAAACCAGGGGCAGTCATCAGTGATGAATGGCTTTTTCTAGTGTGGCTCATATACTGGTTCTGAGAGGTACAGAATCACAGAGGGATGTTAGTGATGCTCAGATGAGGGAAAGTTGTGATAGAAGACAGCCTCCCAAGATGACATCTCTGAGGGGGGACGCTCAGAGGTGCAAGTTCTAGGGACAGTTTACATTTACTAGGTGCTTACTGTATGGTAGATTTCCTTTGTTACATGGGCTATCTCACTCCACGTAAAGTCCTTATGTGAGTGGCAGATATTAATTTAATCTCCTTTTCATAGATTAGGAACTGGAATAAGCTGCCCAAGGTCATAAAATGAGGAAGTGGTGGAATAGGGTTTTAAACCCAGGCACACTGACCCCAGAGTTCCTCTTCTTAACCTTGAGTGAAACTGTCCCCTCTGGACAGCGAAACCTCCTAGTTGTGCTCCCCCACTTGCTCCACGACAGGGATAGCCCAGCTGTTACCATCCCTCACCCCACAACCTTGGGCAGGAGTACAGAGGTCTCCCCCCCTGAAGACAGTCAGTGTATAATGGCTGTGCCAAAGGTGGAGAAGGTGGAGATCAGGGAAGGTCTTTCAGGGCAGAGGAAGAGGTGGGCATGGAAGCAGAAATAAGAGTGGATTTTGAAGAAGTAGTTGAGTAAGTTGAGAAGTAGATAGTCTGTGTAGGAGAGGGTGTGGGTGAGGAGTGAGAAATGAGGCTTGAGAGACCAGTGAGGGAAGGCCATGATGGGAAAAAAACTTTGATAGTTTATAGATGATCTGATGAGATCTCAGAGGAAGCTACTCACTAATTTTTATCAATAAAGGCACCACAATCAAGGAGAAGGCTTCTGTAGATCAGCGTAGGGCATCTGTGGTCAGCTACTTAAAGTAAAATAATAATATTCCTTGCAGATGTTTGGTGAATGCTTTCTATGAACCAGGCAGAACATAAACATGTCATCTCACTTGAGGCTGTCTATAGTGCTTTGAGGCTGGTGGTGTTCTTCCCAAGTGATAGATGCAGAAACCAGGGCACAGAGAGGTTATGAGACTGGCCAGACCACAGGGCCAGAGAATGACAGAGTCAGGTTTTGAACTCAGCTCTGTAACTATTTGCTGTGCTCTTTCCTGCTCAAAGAGTTAAAGAGAAGGGAAGGCCCTGGCGTGGTGTGTACTCCCCTTGTAGTATGTTGTTTGGAATTGTCATCTGTTCCCACAGACCCTGGTCTTCCAAGTCGTATTAGGTGTGGTCAGGATTGATGGAGTGCAGGGTTCCCAACGTGTGAGCTTCAGCCGGCAGTTCATCACTGGCTGAATTAGTTTCCTATGTCTGTTGTTACCAGTATCAAAACTAAGTGGCTTCAGTTGTATTTTCTTATAGTTCTGAAGGCCAGGAGTCTGAGCTGGTTCTTAGGGTGCTAAACTCAAGGTCTCAGCAGGGCTGGCTCCATCTTGAAGCTCCAATAGAGAGCCCGTTCTTGCCTCTTCCTGTGTTTGGTGGCTGTCAGACTTTGTAGGCAAGAGACCACCTTACTGCAGTCTCTGCTCCTCATGGTCACGTTGCTTTTTCTTCTGTCATTGACCTTCTGCTTGCCTCTCATGAGGGCCTTTGAGATTGTATTTATGACTGACCAGAGAATCGGGTAATCGCCCCAGTTCAGGATGCTTAGCTGAAGCACATCAGCAAGGTAACAAATACAGGTTTCAGGGGTAAGGACCTAGATATCATTGTGGGCGGAGGGGGGAGGGGCGGTGGGGAGGCGTTAGGCAGGTTGCCATGCCTGGGAATTTGTTAGAAATGTAAATTCTTACACCTCACCCCAGATTATTGACTCAAACTCCAGGTGTGGAGCCAACAATTTGAATTTTAACGAGCCCCCTAGATGACACTGTGGATGCTGCCGTTGGCATTGAGCCCATGCAGCTCAGCTTATGATTGGAAACTGTCCACTGAGTCAGGGGCTGAGAGATGATAGTTAATGCTTAGAGAGCTTTAACGCTGCATCTTGTGTTGTCCCTGATTCATTTCTCCTCAAGGATATAAAGTGGTAACAGGAACCAGCGTGCACTAGCCATGATGAGAACCTACCTTTGCTGCTCACGAGGAAAGCTAGTCTGAAAACTCCAGACCTGGTTTTAGGAAGGCATCAGAGCATGTGGGTCTAGATGAAAATGCCACAGGACAGGTGGGAGAAGAGAGGAGCCATGGAACAAAAATGGGAGAGATGACATTGTTTGGTCCTTCAGATAAGACCATGCCTGCAGGGTCCCTGAAGATCAGCAAGTTGTCCAGGTTGGGAGTGCACCTGTTAGAGTGGCCTTGAGGTAGGAATTCCTCACTGGTGGAAAGGACGGGGAATCAGGTGTTGAGAGTCCTAGTTTTGCCACCTGTTAGCTGGGCTTCCCAGATGCCTAATGTCACAGCATCACACCCTTCCCCTTGCCCCGAGCTGTAGGATGGAGGTGATTCCTGCCTTGCTGGGTGGAAGGAGGATTCGGGAAGGTGGGGGAGAGTGTGTGTAGAGCACCCGGTGTCTGTGCTCAACAGAAGGAAGATCAGCACATTCCTCCTGGTGTTGCTTCAAATTGAGGATGCAACAGGGACGCCAGGCAGAGAGGGCCCACGGTGCACAAATTGAGAGCACTTGACCACAGCTTCTAAGATGTCACTCTCCAGATCCATCCCAGAACACAATGCAGTATTGGTCTGAATTGCCAAACCAGAGCCTCCCACAGGGGTTTATTAGCTTTGAATTTTTAGGAAGTAGCAAGAAGTTAATGAGGAATTGTGAATTTGATGAGCTTCTGGAACCTCTGCTGAATTCTATCCTGCATGTTTGCGTCGCTAACCAGACCAAGAATCTTGGGGGCTACCCAGCAGGCTTTGGAATATTAGGACTAACACATTTCTAAGTAACAGAAACCAGCCTGAGCTATCTTAAGCTAAACCTCAGGGCTTAATTGTACAGCTATTCCTGTAAGAAGAGGACCTGGAAGGTCAGAGCCAGGACCGTAGAACCTTTCAGGGCCTGGAAAGCTCCCGCCATCATCCCCTACCTCTCTCAGGGCTCCACACCCAGCTTCCTTCACGCTCCGGGCCACAGGGTGAGGTCTAGCTGCCTGCGAGAGAGAGTTGGTCCTGCAGATGCAGCTCAGGGTTTCCAGTCCCGAGTCCACGGGCTTTCCGTGGCTGGTGTGAGCCATGGTGTCAGCAGTGGCTAGGAAGACACTGTCACCACTGGGCACCCACTGGAGTGGGCTTGGTACATGCTGGTTCCCGAGAAAGGAGGGTTTTCTCAGCTGGGCAGACAGAGCCAGGGTCTGTCTGCCAGGCCTGGCCCCGAGAAACTGTAATTTGGTTATTAGGTGGCAAGCGTTACTGGAAGTCTTGGAAAGCTGCTTGTTCTGCGTTACTCCCTACAAGGCCGTGATCTGTTAAGTCTTGGTGCAGTTCAGGTCAGCAAGGCCACGAGATTAAAACCAATAAATTAGGCCCTTTCTCCCTTTTTCTTCTTTCCAAGGAGATAAGTATAAAGGGGAGAATAATGACTCACCTCTCAAATCCCAGAATGAATCACTATTCATATTTTAGTCATATTTGTAGCTGGTCTTTTTTTCTGTATGCATACAGGAATTGAAATTAGATGAAAAATTATCTCATGAACAGAACATTACAGATACATCTAAAGTTGTTTTAATTAACATTTCCATTCTGGCCTTGTCTCCTCTGTATCTAAAGATACCCACTTTTATGAGTTTGGTATTTATCTTTCTTGTGCTTTTATTATACCTTTCCTTACATCTTTGTGTATGAAGAGCTCACAGCCTAGCGTGTTACAGAAGGAGGAACTATATAACATGATGCATGCTGGTTCCAAGAGAGGAAATTGAATGGGTGAAAAGTAATAAACCCCGTGAATACTTTTTTGAAATACTTGAACATTTTATTTCCAGCTCTGAGGTCCTTTAAAAAAAAACCAAACCCTTTTTAAAAATCATATAATTCTTCAAAAAATATATCCCACCTGAAAATTGGGGATCCTCATTGGTAAAATGGTTTTTCAAGAGTGTATAGGTGTTTGAACTGTGCATGCATTTGCTTAACGTCTGAATGAAAAAAGTTAAATTTGTTCTGTAGAATTTAAATGGCTTATAAATTATAAATGGCTCCCTGAGGGCATCATAAGCCTCTTGAAACTTCACAAATGCTGCCATGTCCCACCTGAAAAATTCAGGAGCCATAATGTTAAACCATCTTAGGATTTGGTGGCGTGAGCTTCCTCTAGACCTGCTGTAAAGAACGCTTAGGAATGATGCTGTGCGCCTGCGTGAAGTCACTTGCTATGGAACAGGCATCTGGTGGCAGATTTTATTCACCAGCCTTATGAACTAAGTTCTGTGAATAAGCACATGGTGAAAATGATGCATTTGTACATGAAGGTCTTTTAAACAAGGTCCCTTTTTATTTCTGAACTATCAGGAAAAAACTACTCTCTGTCTTTTTTAATGTGAGTGGGCGATTGTTTTAGAGATCTTCAGCAATACCACTGGGGATGCCTGTGCCCACCTGCTTACAAGTGCAAAGCCAGTGAGAGTCTGATTTGGATTTCTCTGATGGCTGGTTTCTCTTGCTTGTCTCTGTCACAGACTGGCTCTACAGTAGACCTCAGGTGCCGGGCTTTCTAATGCTGCCTCTGTGTTACCAGGTGGGCACGTTTGGAAGATCAGGGCAATCGGTGTGCCTACAGAGAGACATCACATAGCATGCACCGCCGATTTGGGAGTCAAGAAAACAATTCTTTTTAAACATAAACAATTACTTTTTTGCTCCTAAAAGTGTATTTTTGAGATACATTACACGAGTACCTCCTTTGTTGATATTTTTAAAATTCATATTTATTTTTCTTTTTAAAATTTTTTCTTTTATTTTTTTAAATTCACAAACAACTTAGCATGTAGTGCAACAATGATTTCATGAGTAGATTCCTTAATGCCCCTTGCCCATTTAGCCCATCCCCCTCACAACCCCTCCAGTAACCCTCTGTTTGTTCTCCATATTTAAGAGTCTCTTATGAAAAACAATTACTTTCAAAATTGTCTTTGAAATTTTAATTTACTCCTTTTCTTACCACTGCATCCAGTCCGTCTGCAGATTCTGCTAGCGATCATGCAAACGTGTCCCTCGTCCGCCCATTCTTTGCCATCTCTGCTTCAGGCCACTGTCATCTCTTGACTGCACATTCCCAAGACCTCCCAGAAGCCCTGCTTCCAGTCCCTTCCACGCTGGCTTACCCCTCCCCTGCCACACAGCTCGATCTTCTCTTTGAGTTAGAAATGAAATCTTCCCACTCTGTTCCTTGATAATCTTTCAGTGGTCCACCACTGCACTGAGACAAAAATCTCAACCTTCCCCCTGGTTAGCGGTCTGACCCCGCCTCCCCTTCGGGCTGATAGGAGCACGTCACCTCACTCGTTCCCGTCCGACTACAGCCACCTTCCGTCCACCCCCCATGTGCTCGATGTTCACGTCTTGACTCCAGTATCGCCTCTGCAGAGAGGACGTCCTTGATCCACGTCTAGAGTAGCACCTCCCTGCCAATATTATTTGATTAAATTGCCCTGTTCTGTTTCTTCTTAAACTTGACATTGTATGAAGATTTTTTTTCTTGACTTTTTAACTCTTTGTTTCCCTTTGCTTGAATGGAAGCTCCCTGAGAACAGTGGCCGGGATTTGACTTTCTCTTGCACCAGGGCATCCTCAAAGCTTAGAACAAATCGAAGGCGCATGTCAAATATTTGTGGAGTGAATAAGCCAACATGCCAGCAGTGGATGGTGCATCTCTGGTGAGAAGCGAGTGAGTTCGCTGCCCGGCTCCAGCTATTTCTGGAGTGTCTTGGATGGTGGCGCCCTCCAGAGTCCCCCCATGCCGTAGTCTGAGAGTCCTTGCGGAGTGCGTGCTCAGTGTGGGGGCTGGTCGGGGGTCTCACCTGTCTTCCTGGATGTTCACTCTTCAAAGCCAGTTGTCCCCATTCTTGCTGAAGTATTTTGAGTTTCTTTGCAAGCCCAAGCTTCATAAAAACATGACGGATTTTTATGTTATCTCCTGCTTTGGACTGTGTGCTTCATGTTTCCTCCATTAGCATGATTGATTGTTTTGCTCGTAATAATGCTCAAAACAAGCAGGATATATATAATTTTTTAGGGCATCTGGTGGCTCAGTTGGTTAAACGTCTGACTTCAGCTCAGTTTATGATCTCGTGGTTTGTGAGTTTGAGCCCCTATTGGGCTCTCTGTTGTCAGCGCAGAGCCTGCTTCGGATCCTCTGTTCCCTTCTCTCTTCCCTTCCCCTGTGTGTGCTCTCTCCCGCCCGCCCCCCTCAAAAAGAAACATGAAAAATCTTAAAAAAAAAAAAAAAAAAAGAGGGTGCCCGGGAGGCTTAGTTGGTTAAGCATCTTACTCTTGGTTTTGGCTCAGGTCATGATATCACAGTTTGTGAGTTTGAGCCCTGCACTGGGCTCTGTGCTGTCAGTGCAGAGCCTGCTTAGGATATTCTCATCTCTCTCTCTCTCTCTCTCTCTCTCCCCACCCCTCTCCCTTGCTCTCCCCCTCTCTCACTCACATGTGCTCTCTTTCTCTAAAAATAAATAAACTTAAAAAAATCTTAAAAATTGCATAATTTTTCAGTTTTATACACTGACTACCTTCCAGCATAATGCCAGTGGGAGAACGGACCATATAAACCAAACTACACAAAGGCCCTTTCGCGTGTTGCTTTTGTCCTTGAAGCAAACAGAATCCTGAACTGAACAGTAGGTTTTTGTGACTGTAGAGCTGTTAAGTTGTGAGAGCGAACATTGCTGAATTTTTCCTTAGCAGCTTTTCTCCTGCAAGTTCTGCTGGTCTTCTGCGGGTGTTGCTTTGCGCCCCCACAGGCTTTCACTCGCGCATCGCAGCTCTCTGACGTCCCCGGGAATCTGCAGGTGGATGGCTGTGCCCACCCTGTGGTGCTCACAAGTCACAATGAAACAGTTGATTCTCAACGGCAAAAACAGACCTTTATTTAGAAATACAACTTTGAAGCTTGTTTTATGTCATCATCTGCAATTTCACTGCTTCAGCATTACTATTTTAATTTTTTTGTTGATTTCAGTTTGATAGTTGAATATACAATTGGTCTTTTTTTTTAACTTGAAATTACTTCAAGTTGTTAATATATAATAGAGCAGAGAATAAAGTTAAAAATTTAAGTTTTCGGGCACATTTTTAAAGTGTTAATGATTTGAAATAAGTAATTCTAAATTGTTGATGCACATACACCACCTACATAGTAAATAAGATATGGTAGAGTGTAGGGTTTTTTTATTTTAATACAAAAACATGGTCATATTGCCTTAACATCTTCCTTTTTTCTCTCAATAATATACTGTAGACATGTTTGCATGCTGGAATACACAGATCTGCTGTGTTCTTTATCATGGCTTTATGTTCCATGGAAATACCTTATTTTTCCCAGTTCAATACTGGTTAACATTTAAATGGATTCAAATTCTGAGTTATTAAAATATGCATTCATATATATATATATATATATTTCGTTTATTTATTTTGAGAGAGAGAGAAAGAGCACACGTGCACATGAGCATGGGAGAGACAGAGAGAGAGGGAGAGAGAATCCCAAGTAGGCTCTGCACACACAGCACAGAGCGCAGTGCAGGGCTCGAACTCATCAACAGTGAGATGGTGATGTGAGCCGAAATCAGGGGTCAGACACTTGGCCAACTGAACCCCCCAGGTGCCTCTATGCATTCATACTTTAACGTAATTTCAGTGTACTTGCAGGGTTTTAGTGATTATAACCACTTATTCGCGTTTCTGTTTCAGTTATTCAGATTATGTTTTTTAGCCATAAAGTCCCTAAACATTCCCTAACTGTTAGGCTCCTAATCCTACCTTTTTATTACTGTAGAGAATGCAGTACACTATTGTTCGCAAAGAGGACTGTCAACATTTCCAGTGCAGCTCGTGCTTTGAGGATGCATCGTCACTGGTGCTGGTTCTGAGCACTGGGCAACGAGAGGGACAGAGAGTCTGAGAGAGCATTTGTGCTCCCCGAAGCGGGAGGACCCCTTGAGTTTTGTATGGTCGTTAATTGAGAATAAGAATGAACATTTCCAAGTATTTCTTTACATTTCTGTTAATTTTGCATACATTTTGTTCATTTCTTGAAGTTTTGACTTCAAGGTTGAAAATTTTGTGTATTATAGATATCACGCTTTGTTACATTTCATGTAAATAGTTTTCACGTAAGTAGTTTCTTCAACCTTTTTGCCTTAGAGCTTGTTGCTCATACTTTTTTACTTTGATAGATTCAAATATGTTAAAGTTTTCTTTTGATATCCCACAGGACGGAGAATTCTGGCTCGAGAGTTATGCCACTCAGCTCTGCTGCTCAATTCTGACGTGTTGGTTCTGATATTCATTTTTTCTATTTTGTCTTTCCCCACTGGAACTAAATGGATATGTCATAATTCCTTAGTGGTCGAAATGATTTTTCGGCATCATGGAAGTTTCTGCCATGAGTCATCAACTCTTGTACCTGAGGAAGTGTTTACTAATGGTTGAAGTGAATCATGTATGTCCCATATTGGCAAGGGCTAAAAAGATAGAAGAAATATTACAGTTTAATATTATTGGCGGGAAGCAAATTCTTAGCACCATTTCATCTTGCATCATTTCATCTTAGCATCTTAGCACCATTTCAGAAAGCAAATTCTTAGCACCATGAATCTTGCACCATTTCATCTTAGCATCTTAGCACCATTTCAGAAAGCCTATTATAATTAGAAGTGATGATGCTTATATGGATTGAATAGACACAAGTTTGTGTGGAGTTCTTATCTTTTGCTTTTATGATTTTGAGCATGCGATTCAAATAGAAATGGAAATATAATAATTTGTGGTTGTCGCCAGCTTGATGGTACTCTTCTTCATATCCATAATAGGAGTCTTGTCTACTTCCCAGCAACGTTTCCTGAGTATGCAAAACTGGTGGTGGGTGATGTATTTTTGATCTCTGTGGGGCCTAGAGAACATAACCCTTTATGAGTTGTGCCAGGACACCCAGTCTACAGCCTCCACGTCGAACTTGACTGCCTAATGTACAGTCGGCTGGCATGAGGATCTAGATGTAATCCCAACTTTACATGAGTGCTTGGGGTGGTTGAAGACAGTCCTTCATAGGTTATTTTAGAGGCCGGTGGGAAATTGAGAGACCATTAGATTCTAGCTCCTTTTGAGAGATGTGGGCTGCTGGGGGAAACTAAGAGTTTTCCTGTTTAGATTTCATAAAAAGACTGAGAATGTTCTTTTTTATGACACTCTTTGGGAGCATAAATGCTTCCTCAGTTTTTAATGCTTCCTAGACAATTTGATTAATGAGTTAATGGATAATAACATGAACTCCATTTGAGCTGGGAAGGGAATGTAGAAGGATATTGCCATGGAGAGGTTGGAGGACTTGGCCAAGAACGCGTAACTGATTAATGGCATACTAATCCAGTGTTTTTCTGTTTGTTCTCAAGATGAAACCTTGCACTTCAGTGCTTTTTAAAAAAATTTTTAAAAATGTTTGTTTATTTTTGAGTGAGTGAGTGAGAGAGAAAGAGAGTGTGAGCAAGAGCACCAGTCGGGGGGGCGGGCGGGCAAAGAGAGAGACACAGAATACGAAGCAGCCTACAGGCTCTGAGCTGTCGGCCCAGACCCTGACCTGGGGCTCCAACCCATGAACCGTGCGATCATGACCTGAGCTGAAGTTGGACACTTAACTGGCTGAGCCACGCACATGCCCCCTAACACTTTACTTTCTAAATTAACATAGAGTAAGAGGCCCCTGGGTGGCCAAGTTGGTTAGGCGTCCAACTTTAGCTCTGGTCGTGATTTCTTGGTTTGTGAGTTTGAGCCTCAAGTTGGCCTCTGCACTGACAGTGTGGAGCCTGCTTGGGATTCTCTCTCTCTCCCTTTCCCACTCATTCACTCTCTCTCTCTGTCTTTCTGCCCCTCCCCCACTTGCTCGCACACACTCTCTCAAAATACGCAAATAAAAACTTTAACAAAACCCAGAGAGTAAAATTGACTTTGTTTTTTGATATATATACAGTACTGTGACTTTTAATACATGTTTGGGTTAGTGGAACCGCCACATATAATTAGGATACAGAATAGTTGCAATACCTCCCTCAAAATCCCTTTGTACCAGCTCCCCACACCTAGACCCTGGCAGTCACCAATTCATCCGTGTCTCTTAGTTTGGTCTTTCTGAGGATGTTCTACAGTAGCATTGGACACCATGTAACCTTTTGAGACTGGCTTCTTTGTCTCAGCTTAATGCCTTTATGACTCACCTGGATTGTTTGTATCAGTGGTGTGTTCCTCTTCGTTGTTGAAAAGTACACCATCACACAGATGTACCACAGTTTGTTGGTGCGTTCACCTGTTGAAGTACAGACATTTGGGTTGGTTCCAGGCAGTTATGATCAGAGCTGCTATCAACATTTGTTTGGTGTCAACCTTGGTTGACAGGGCAAAATTTGGGAACTTTTTCTGTGGAGGGCCATATAGTAAATATTTTCAGTTCTGCAGGCCGACCGTGGGCTGTTGCGGTGGAAAGCAGCCATGAACAAGGCCTGAACAAATGAGACTGGCTGAATTTGGACCGCTGCCAGGGGGGTTTGTCCTGAGGGCTGTAGTTTGCTGAACACTGCTCAAGGGTAAATGCTTAGGGGCAGGATTGCTGGGCCACATGGCAAGCTTGTGTTTAACTTTGTAGGTAACTGTCAGACTGTTCTCCACATTGGTTGTCATTTTGCGTTTCTATAGCAACGAATGACTTGGCGTTGGTTCACACCCTCTTAGGCACTTGGTATAAGCAGTATTTTTTATTTATACAGTTCCGACAAGTGTATAGTGATATCTCATCATGGTGTTACTTTGCATTTCCCTAATATTGATGATGTTGGACATCTCTTAATGGCTTACTTGCTGTCACTGTGTCCTCTTTATTGAAGTGGCTTTTTAAGTCTTTTCCACATTAAAAAATTGGAATGTTTGTTTCCTTACAGTTGAGTTTTGACAGCTTTTTAGTACATTCTGGCTACAAGTTTTTTGTTGGATATGTAGCGTGTTTTTCATTCTCTTGTGTAGAAAAATGTTCTTTTTTTGGAAAAAGTGAGAGAAAGTGGACAATTGGAATAATTAACGTAATAGCGACTAGTTTTATGTAAAGTTTTCTTTTCTTTTTCAAAGTTTATTTTGAGAAAGAACATGTGTGAGAGCAAGCACAGGAGAATGACGGAGAGAATGAGAATCCTAAGCAGGCTCCTCATCGTCAGCATGGAGCCCAGCACAGGGCTTAAGCTCACGGACTGGGAGTTTACGACCTGTATTTTCAGAGTTGTCAGTTGATAAAATCATGTATTTTTTCTTCTTTATGCTGTTAATATGCTAGATTACATTGATTTTTGTTTTTTTTTTTTTAAATTTTTTTTAAATGTTCTTTATTCATTTTTGATACAGAGAGAGACAGAGCACGAGATGGGGAGGGGCAGAGAGAGAAGGAGACACAGAACCAGAAGCAGGCTCCAGGCTCTGAGCTAGCTGTCAGCACAGAGCCTGACGCGGGGCTCGAACCCATGAATGTGAGATCTGACCTGAGCCGAAGTCGGAGGCTTAACCGACTGAGCCACCCAGGTGCCCTGGATTACATTGATTTTTGAATATTGAACGTGTCTTGCCTTGGTAGGACAAACCTCACTTGTCTGTGGTGTGTCATATTTTATATATTACTGGGCCCATTTTACTAGCATTTTGTTGAGGATTTTTTTCATCTGTGTTCATGAGGAATATTGGTCTATAGTTTTCTCTTTTTATACTTCCTTGAGTTTTGGTATCAAGGTTATATTGGCCTTAAATAATAGTCGAGAAATTTACCTCTTCCTTCTATTTTTGCAGAAGACTTTTTGTGGAATTACAGTTATTTCTTATTTAAATGATTTGTAGAATTTGCTAGTAACCCTATCTGGGCCTGGAGATTTATTCTTCAGAAGGATTTTTACCTTAAAAAAATTTTTTTTTAATGTTTACTTTTTCTTTTTGAGAGAGAGAGACAGAGTGGGAGTGGGAGAGGGCAGAGAGAGAGAGAGGGAGACACAGAATCCTAAGCAGGCTCCAGGCTCAAAGTTGTGTCTGTACAGAGTCCTTCATGGGGCTTGAACTCACAAGCCATGAGATCATGACCTGAGCTGAAGTTGGATGCTTAACTGACAGAGTCACCCAGGTGTTCTTGGAAAGATTTGAATGGATTCAGTTTCTTTAATAGTTAGAGAACTATTCATTTTGTCTTTTTATTTTGTTGGAGGTTTGGTAGTTTTTTGTTTCCTAGGAACTGATCAGCTCCATCTACATTGAAAGATTTATGTATTTAGTTTGTTGTTGTTGTTGTTTTATTCCCTTATTTTTAAAATGTCTGCAAGGTCTGTATTGTTCTCTCCTCTTTCATTCCTGCTACTGATAATTTGTATCTTTTCACTCTCCCTTTTTGTCAACCTTGCTATAGATTTATAGATTTTATTGATACTTTTCTTCCAAAGAACTGGCTTTTAGTTTCATTGATTTTTCTTTTTCATTTTTATGTTTTCAATTTCATTGATATTTTATTTCCTTCCTTCTACTTGCATTGCTAACTTTGTTATATTCTTTCTAGTTTTATAATGTGAACACTAAGATTATTGATTTGAGATCTTCCTTGTTTTCTTATCTAAGCATTTAATGACTGTTCCTCGAAGCACTACTTTGTCTGCATTCTATAAATTTTGTTATGTTCTGTTTTTGTTTTAAGTTAAAAATACTTTGCAGTTCGTTCGTTCGTTCGTTCTTTCTTTCTTTCTTTCTTCTTTCCTTTCCTTTCCTTTCCCTCCCTCCCTTCCTTCATTCCTTCCTTCCCTCCCTCTTCTTCTTCTTCTTCTTCTTCTTCCATAAAATAAAATCATCATAGAGGCACCTAGGTGGCTCAGTCAGTCAAGTGTCTAACTCCTGTATCGGTTCAGGTCATCATCCCCTGGCTCATGAGATGAAGCTGCACATTGGGATCTGTGCTGACAGTACAGAGCTTGTCTGGGACACTCTCTCTCCCCCCCTCTCTCTGCCCCTCCCCAGCCTGTGTGCTCTCTCTCCTTCTCAAAATAAATCAATGTTAAAAAAATAAAATCTTTATAAAAAATAAAAATAAATACAAATAGACCCTTTGGAAAAAATGATTCTAATCATTTCACAGAGGTTTATTCTGACTTTGACAATAAAGAAAAGCATTTTTGATTGGCATCCTACTCTTTTGGTTACTTTGAGGCATCTTCCTTAAGTCATGGATTATTTAGAATTGTGTTGTTTAAATTCTAAATGTTGAAAGATTTTCTTGTCATCTTTCCATTATTGATAGCTAATTTAATCCCATATCATCATAGAATTTACTTGGTGTGATTTCAATTATTTTATGTTAAGATTTTTTTTACTGATTCAGAAAAATGGTCTATTTCGGGGCACCTGGGTGGCTCAGTTGGTTAAGCATCCTACTTTGGCTTAGGTCATGATCTCTCGGTTCATGCGTTCAAGCCCCATGTCAGGCTCTGTGCTGACAGCTCTGAGCTTAGAGCCTGCTTCAGATTCTGTGTCTCCCTCTCTGCCCCTCCCCTGCTCACCTTCTGTCTGTCTGTCTCTCTCAAAACAAACACAAAAGAGTAATGTTCTATTTTGGTGAACATCCCGTGTACACTTGAAACAAAATATGTATTCTGTGGGGTGAAGTATTCTGTAAATGTCAGTTAGTTGCTGTTGGATGTTAGTGTTGTTTGCTTCTGCTTCTTGCTGATTTTCGTCCTAGTTATACCTAATAGAGGATAGTATTGAAGTCTCCAACTATTATAGTGGATTTGTCTGTTTCTCTTGTTAGTTTTTATTTAATGTGTGTGTATGTGCGTATTTATTTTTTTTAGTGTGGGCAAGCAGGTGAGCAGACCTACCCTCTCCAGCTGGGGAGGGGCAGAGAGAGAGGGAATTGCAAGCAGTCTCCATGCCTCGCATGGAGCTGGAGCTCAGGGATCATGCGATCATGACCTCAGCTGAAATCAAGAGTTGGATGCTGAACTGACTGAACCACCAAGGTGCCCCTTAATGTGTTTTGTATCTCTGTTGTTAGGTGCATATACATTTAAGGGGTTATCTTTTCATGATGGCTTGACTCATTTACCATTATGTGATGTTCCTCTTCATCCTTGGATATTATCTTTGTTCTGAAATCTACTTTGCTTGATATTAATACATCTATATCCCATTTCCTTTTATTTGTGTTGATGTAGCATGTGTTTTTTGACCTTTTACATTTAATCTATTGATATAGTTATATTTGAAGTAAGTTTTCTGTAGACAGCATATAACTGGATTATTTAAAAAATTTAATTCTGATCTGTTTTTTTAATAGGTGTGTTTAGACCATTCACATTTAATGTAATTACTGATAAACTTTCCCTTAAGCATACTGTTTTTATCATTTTTTTAGTGTTATTTTTGAGAGAGAGACAGACAGACAGGACATGAACAGGGGAGGGGCAGAGTGAGAGGGAGACACAGAAATCAAAGTGGACTCCAGGCGTTGTGCTGTCAGTCCAGAGCCTGATGTGGGGCTCGAATTCATGCACCGTGAGATCATGACCTGAGCCCAAACCAAGAGTCAGACGCCCAACCAACTGAGCACCCAGGCACCCATATCATTTGTTTTCTGATTGTTGCCTTTGCTTTTGTTCCTATTCTTTCTTTTTTTTTTTTTCAGTTTTTATTTTTTTTTATTTTTATTTTTTATAATAGTTTATTGTCAAATTAGTTTCCATATAACACCACGTGCTTCTCCCCACAAGTGCCCCCCACCATGACCATCCCCCCTCCCTCCCTCCCCCTCCCCCCTCAGTCCATGGTTCGTCTCCAGTATTCAATAGTCTCCCTTGATCCGTGTCCCTCACTCATCCCTGCTCTCTTTCCCCCTTCCTCTCCCCA
>PISW01010771.1:0-46461 GCA_004023785.1 Mungos mungo
ATTTTTTCTCTCTTTTTAAATTTGAGGATGTATGTATATATGTAATAGATGTCGGTCCATGTTTAATGTTTGTCTTTTTTTAGATATTTTAATGAGAAATTATTTAGTAGTAAAATTTGAATTAATATACATTTTTTGAAAATCTAATATAAGATACACACCTATTATTCAGGAATAAAAGTGCATAATGTAGGGGCTTCACAGATGGATTAGAACTCATTTGTAGAAATCAGTTAAGAATTTCTGTTATTGTCACTGGGGTGCATGGGTGGCTCAGTCGGTTAAGTTTCCGACTTTGGCTCAGATCAGATCTCATGTTTGTGGGTTCGAGCCCCGCGTCAGGCTCTGTGCTGACAGCTAGCTCAGAGCCTGGAGCCTGCTTCCGTTTCTGTGTCTCCCTCTCTCTGCCCCTCCCCCTCTCGTGCTCTGTGTCTCTCTGTATCAAAAATAAACAAAACATTAAAGAAAAGAATTTCTATTACTGTCAGTATACTCATTACTTTTAAGTAGTCAGTCATTACAGTCCAGTTACAATTAAAGTTTGGCTAGAAAAAGCTGAAGAAGACTTAAGAATGAATATTCTATATATTTGAAATAGATTAATCAAAACACTTTATTTTTCAAAATCTTAACTATAAAACATTTTCTTGTCAGAAAGGCTACTTTTGTTCAACTTAAATATTCCACTTGCATTATGATATTTATTGTTCTGAAGAATATTTTTGGAATTTACGCCAGTTTTTTTCAGAGACATACAACTGATTTCTTTAAAAAACCTGATCTCCATTGTGCGACCAAGTTGCTGTCCGAAGCTTCTAATCCAGACAGCACATCTGCTGACCTAGAGAAAGGATGACTGGCTAGATTGGCATCTCCCTCTTCTGTATTAGGTAAAGCGAATTTATAATAGTATGTGTGATCTGAGCAAAAATTAGCGTTTTGGGTGATGGAACCATCATTTTAATGCTTTGCCTGAAAAGACTGATCTGGAAGCAATTTAGAGAGTTTGATTTACAACCAACTTTGAAAAGAATAACACATGTTCTCAAGACGTCTCAAGCATGCAGCGAATAGGGAGCTGTCCAGCCACTTAAATTTTCTTTAATCTTACAGTTTAATCAACGATTCCCTCACAAAACTTCACCCTTGGGAGATTAGGGACACTCCTTGGAGAGCCTTAGGTCAGAAATCACTGTGTAGTTTTACTGGGTTCACCACATGTGCTTCAAGTTTGTGAGACATGTTTCAGTTTATGTGCCAGGTTGAACTTAATTGTTTCAGAACGACAGACACCCCCGGAGAGTGAAAATCAGAAACTGTGCACAAAATATTATCAGGGGACACAGCATGTCCTGGCATGTCCATCAATGAAATGAAAACCATTTTTCCATTGATCCTGGGATATCCAGCAACCGCAGAGATTCCAGCATGTTAGGTCTCTGTGTGTTGAGGCTGAACTCGCAGAGCTAAGAATTCGGACTGAGACCTGGAACAAGGGAGAAAAGCTCAAGTCACACTATATATCTACTGACAACCCACCCACACCCTGTTATATACAGGGAGAAGGAAGGACCTTCAAAGAGTCTAGTGTTTTTTAAATATATAACTTGAGTTATAGCTTCATAATATTTGCTATAACCTCATAAAGTACTTTTACATCTAATATTTTTCCTAAAAATAATTTCCTCCTTTTTATTGTTTTTAAATTAATAACTCCTATTACAATACTCTCATTAATTAAAAACTTGTATTTTTGCTAGAAAGAAATGGTAACCATATAGAGAAACCCAAGGGCATATAATGAAGACCAAACAATATTATCAAACTATATTAAATGTATTAAACTATATTATTAAATAATACTACTAAAGTACAAATGGAAATAAAGATGGATAAGGAATTTCAAATACTAATAAGTTTGGCTATTCATAAAATGTCATTGTAAATAAAGAGAGAAATTCTGCCTCTGGAAAGATTGAGTAGACATACTTCTCCTTATTCTGCCTGTTAAGTACAACTAAGAACCTTGGATAATATACATAAAACAAATATGGGAAGAGTCTGAAAAGTGGTAAAAAGAAGGCAGACCACCAAGCCTATGGACCCAGAAACTGACACATGGTTTTCCTGGGTTTTCTTTTTCCCTCCTGTGTCCCATGATCAGAGCCGAAGAAGCCAGGGATGTGAAAAGTGTGAATAAGTGCAATTTTAAAAAACCCTAACAAGCTTGTTCATTTTAGTGAAATGATCAGTAAAGGGGAAACCTAGCAAGATAGAAAGCATTTGGATAACAACTGCCCTACTGTAGCCAAACACCAGAGAAAAACAGGTTCCACCCTGCCTATGTCAGCAAAGGCAATGAGAAACCTAGGCATCTAGCTCTTGTGGTTGTTATAAGATGCTAATCAACTTTGCCAGAGGTCGGCAGAGAAAACCAAATAGAGACATAGGACTTTCATCCCTGCCAGCCAGTAACAAGCTCCCTTTTCCCCACAGTGTTTGTGGAGTTCATGTGGTAGATTTTAGCCCCTACCTTGCAGTAATGAGGCATCTCTTCTCCCTACTGGGGTGGTGGTGTCAGAGGAGGTCCAATGGGAGTCAGAATTTTCAACATTGCCCAGAAATAATGAGGCCACCTCCAGTGCAATGTTAGTGGAGATCACAAGGGGAATCAGGGAATCAGAACTTCCACCCAGCTCAGAGGTAAGGGGCCAGCATTTGGCCTGCTACCCCATAGCCCCCTCCATACACACACACACACACACACACACACACACACACAGACACACGTGCGCGCGCACACACATGCACGCGCAAGTGTCAGTAAAGGCTGATTGGGAATCCTGCCGTTCTGCTTTCATCTGGCACTGACAAGACTGCACTCCCCTTTCTCCTGGTTGAACAGCATCGGAGAACACAGTTAAAGCACAACATTTAAAGAAGATGTAGAGTGTCTTATTGTGATATGAAAGTGTTCACATTTCAATTAAAAATCACTTCTATCAGGAACAGGAAGATCTCCAGCTGAATGAAAAAAGACAGTAGCTGCCAGTACGGAAAGGACAGAAATGTTAGAATTATCTGGCATTCATGACATTTACGGCATTCATGACAAAAGAGCTGCGATGAGCAATTACGAACAAGGTGAAACAAATGAAAGACTGAAAAGCATTAGAAAAGAAATAGAAAAATCTTAGCAAAACAAACATATAAAGAAGAACAGGTGGATATTTTGGAACTGGAAAATACAATAACCAAAATGAAAGGCTCAGCAAATGGACTTACAGCATAATGGAGGAGGCAAGGGAAAGAATCAATGAACTAGAAGCTGGTACAGTCTGAACAAGAGAGAAAATAGAAGGGGGAAATCTGAACAAATCCTCAGGGACCTGTGGGACTATAACAAAAAGTTGAGCACCCATGTAATCAGAATCCCAGAAGGAGAGAAGAAAAAAGGATAGGTTTGAAAAAAAAAGTGGCAAAAGACCACAAAACCAAATTTGGAAAGATCTACCAACCTACAGATTCAAGAAATTGAGTAAAATAAGCCAAACAGAGAAACATAAATACTGTATGTTCTTGCTTAAATGTTGCATCTAAAAATGTTGAACTCATAGAACCAGAGATTAGAGTGGTGCTTGCCAGAGACTGGGTTGGAGGCAGAAATGGAGAGATGTTGGTCAAAGGGTACAAACTGTCAGTTATAAGATGAATAAATGTACAACATGCTGATTCTAGTTAGTAATGCTATATTATATATTTGAATATATTCAATTATATATTTAAAATTTGCCAAGAGTAGATCTTAAATATTCTCATCTCACACACACACACACACACAATGGTAACTATGTGAGGTGAGGAATGTGTTAATTAATTTAATTTTGGTGATAATTCCACAATGTATACAAACATTATATTATCACATTGTATACCTTAAAGAATAAATATGAAATTTGAGTGTGCCCCAAACAATATAAACCAAAAGATATCCAGGCCACGACATATCATAATTAAACTTGTAAATACTTAAAACAGAAAAAAATAATTGAGACCAACCAGAGAAAAATACATCTTGCTTATAAGGGACAATATTCAAGGGACACTGGATTTCTCATCAGAAACCAGAGGCCAGAAAGAAGTGGCTATAAGAAAAGAACTGTCAACTCAATTTTCGTACACGTTGAAAATATATTTCAGGAGTGATGGGATATCAAGACATTTTCAGATGAAAAATTTGCTGCTGGAAGTTCTACTATAAAGAATGGCTAAAGAAAATTCTCTAAACAAAAAGGAAACAAAAGAAGTATAAACTTCAGAATATCAGGAAAGAAGAAATGACATGAGACTAAAAAATATGGGTGAATAAAATAGGCTTTTCTTATCCTTTTGAGTTTTCTAAATTTTGTTTGACACTTGAAGCAAAAATTGTTACACAGTCTGATCTGTGTCTATGTATGTAGAAGAAATATCTAACAAAATTGTAAAAGAAAGAGACTAGTGAAATATAAAAGTATGTAAAATTTCTATATTTCGCTTGAACTGGCAAAATGATGACACCAGTAGACTGCAAATAATGATATGATATGATACAATATGGCATATCATATGATATTTAATGTATAATGTAATACCTGAAGTAATTGATAAAGACATTGTGCAACACTCAAAACACTATTGACAAATCAAAATCAAATTGCAAAATATATTCAGGTATCCCAAAGGAAGGGAAAAGAAAATAGAGAAACAAAAAAAACAGAGATAAGAAACAGAAAGCAATAAATAAATAAATAAATAAATAAATAAATAAAATACCATACTCAAACCCAAACACAGCAATGATTATGTTAAGTATAAATTTTCTAAATAGACCAATCATAAGACAAAGAATGGAAGAGTGGATTTTTAAAAATGATACAATAATAAAGGAGAGAGCACACAAATTAATAATATCAGAAATAAAATATGAGATACTACAATAGATACTGCAGACATCAAAAGAGTAGGTAGGAAATACTATGAAAAACTATATAAACAATATAGTGTAGTATATTTATATAGTAAAAACTATATAAGTAATATTTACAGAAAATGGCCCAATTCCTAAAAAAGAAAATAAATAAATCAGAAACTACCAGAACTCAAACACTATATCATTTAAATTGCCTTATATCTATTAAGGACATTGAATTCATGATTATAACAATCCCCCAAAAAGAAATTTTCACGTGTAGATGTTTTCTTTTATTTTTTTAAATTTTTTTAATGTTTTATTTATTTTTGATACAGAGAGAGACAGAGCATGGGAGGGGGAAGGGCAGAGTGAGAAGGAGACACAGAACCAGAAGCAGGCTCCAGGCTCTGAGCTAGATAGCTGTCAGCACAGAGCCCAACGTGGGGCTCGAACCCAAGAACTTGAGATCTGACCTGAGCCGAAGTCGGAGGTTTAGCCGACTGAGCCACCCAGGTGCCCCTAGATGTTTTCTATAAGGAAGTGTATCCTGCATTTAAGAAAGAATAAACAGGACTTTTATATGGTTTCTTCCAGAAAATAGAGGAGACAGTGCCCAAATGATTTTATGAAATTAGTATTATCTTGATAGAAAAATCAAAGACAGTACAAAATAAGAAAACTAGTCTGTAGACTATAGTAAACTATTACTCATGAAAATAGATGTAACATTCTTATTTTTAACTTTTTTAAATGTTTTAATTTAATTTTTGAGAGATACAGAGAAAGCATGAGCTGGGGAGGGGCAGACACAGAATCTGAAGCAGCTCCAGGCTCTGAGCTGTCAGCACAGAGCCCAATGCAGGGCTTGAACTCACAAGCTATGAAACCATGACCTGGATGCTCAACTGACCAAGCCACCCAGGCACCCCAGATGTAAAATTCTTAACAAAATATTAGCAAATGGAATTTAGAAATACATAAAAAGAATTATACAAAATGTACAAGTGAAATTTATTCAAATGATGCAAATCTAGTTCAATATTCAAAGTCAATCAATGTTATTCACCATATTAACAGGATGAAGAAAAATAAATCATGTGATTATGTTCATCAGTGCAGAGAAAGCATTTTACAAAATTTCACTCACTTATAAGAACTTTTAGAAAAATAGGAATAGAGTGGTAACTTTCTCAACTTGATAAAGAACATCTTTTTAAAAATCTAACATTATGCTTAGTGGTTAGAAACTGAATGAGCTTGCCTAAGATTGGGAACAAGACAAGGATGTTTATTTTCATTATTCTTATTCAAAATAGTGTTGGAAGTTCTAGGCAGTATAATAATAAAGACAGAAAATAAAAGGAACACTGACAGACAAGGAAGAAGGCAGATTTTCCCTACTTGTAGATGATGTAATTGTCTACGTAGGAAATCTCAGAGAAACTGCTGAAAAGAAAAGAAAAAGAAAACACTCCAAAAACTAGTAAGTGGCTTCAGCAAGTTTGCAGGATACAAGATAAAAACCCCAAGAATCAACTGTATTTCCATATACTTCCAAAAACACATAAACACCAATTTTAGAAATAATATCACTTAAAGTTATTAATAAATACTTAAGTATAAATCTAAAAATGCATTTTTAGGACTCATGTATATAGGACACATTCTGATGAAAGAAATAAAATAAGATGAATGACTTCACTCATATGTGGAATTTAAGATACAAAGCAGATGAACATAAGGGAAAGGAAACAAAAAATAATAGGGAGGGGGACAAAACATAAGAGACTCTTAGATACAGAGAACACACTGAGGGTTGCTGGAGGAGGTTTTGAGTGGGGTGATGGGCTAAATGGACAAGGGACATTGAGAAGGACACTTGTTGGGATGAGCACTGGGTGTTATATGTAGGTGATAAATCACTGGATTCGACTCCTGAAATCATTATTGCAGTAACTTGGATGTAAAATAAAAAAATAAAATGTAAATAGACATTCTATTCTATGAGCATGAATTACAAGACTTAGTGTGATAAAGATGTCAAGATGTGTATTCTCCCCAAATTGATATGAATGTTTAATATAATTTGTATTTAAACTCTAAAAAGTTTTTATAGATAATGCACAAAATTAATCTAAATTTAAACGGAAAAGCAAAGGAACTAGAATTAAATCAAGTTTAAAAAAGAAGAAAAATGGGAAGAATCAGCCTAACTTCAATATTTATTATATTATATAGCTGCAATAATTAAGACTATGGTCTTAGTGGTAGGATACATGCATAGACCAATGGGACAGAATAGAGAAAACACAAATGTGCCTAATGGATTGTTGACAAAGATGAAAAAGCAATTTAATAGAAGAAAGATAATCTTCAACAAATGATACTAGAGCAATTGGGCATCTATAAAAGGGAAAAATGAACTTCAATCTAATTTTCACACCTCATACAAAAATTAATTCAAAATGGTTTATGGGCTTAAATGTAAAATATAAAAATAAAAGTCCTTAAAAAAAGAAAATTTGGGGAATCGAGGGCTAGAGAAGGAGTACTTAGATGTGATACCAAAGCACCATCTTCGAAAGGAAAACTTGATAATTAAAGTAGACAAGCTAAAGAGAGGCAGAAAATATTTTCAAACTACATAGCCAACAAAGAATTCATATCTAGAATATATAAAGTATTTTCAAAACTCAACAATAAAAAAAACCTAAGAGTATCCCTTTAGAAAATGAGTGGCATGGGATGGCATTTTGTCACAGAGGAAATACAGTGACAACTAAGCACATGAAAATGTGTTAGACATCATCAGCCATTAAGAAAATGGAAATTATAAGCACAATGAAGTATCACAATATGCCTGTCAGAATGTCTGAAATAATAGTGTTCTAACTCTAGACTGATAATTTTCTTTGCACCCAACTTCGGGTTTTACTCCCCTCTGGGTTTTCCTTTGATGGTACATGGAGTTCTTTGATGTCCTGTCCTTGAATTTCTGTTTCCCTCTATCTATTCTTACCCAGTGGGGAATATTCACAATCTTCTAGTTATATCTAGAGCTACAGAAGCAGTAGGTCTCACAATCTGATATTGAATGGGATGTGTTTAGTAGCACTGCTCCACTCTGCAGGGCTTGGGCCATCTCAGTCTGCATGCAATGAGATGTTGTCTTCCCAACTAACCAATACGTAGCCCTCTTTAAGGTTAGAAAAGCCAGTGAAAGCAAGAAACAAGGAGGAAGAAACAAAGTTAACCAGTCTTACAAATGTAAGGGAAATGACAATTGTTAAGAAAAATATTTCTCCTGTATGAGGGGATTTTATTGTCCAGGAAGAGAGTTAATCTCATGAAAATGATTTGTTTCCCTAGGGACTCTCCAGCCTGGGTTCCAAAAAGAAAGTATGAATGATCTTTATTGAGCCCTGGATCCCTCGGAGATCCTGAAGATGTCATGAAAACATTTAGCAGCACTTACATCTCTGGGTTGGTGAAAGTCATTTCAAGCTCTCAGTTTAGCTAATGTTCCCTTAGGCAAGGAAATAAATTAGCAGCCAGCAAACACTGGGGAAATTAAAACATGGGCATGGTGCTTCTCTTTTCATTCAGGTGAATGACTTTCTTTTGCTGCTGCCGCTATCACTACCTGTTGCTGGAGATCAGGAAGCTTAAAGATTGCAATGGGTGCAATTTGTTTTTCTAGAGAGACCTAAAACCAGGAGAACAGTGGAAAAATAGATATCAGAGAGCTAGACTTTGCATGAAACACAGATTGATTCTGTCATATAAGTGTCATTCATTGGGAATTAAATGTTCTGATTTCTGGCATCTTATGACTGTCCTCCACCACTCATTTAATTTTTACTTCTACAATATTAATGTTGGCCTTACTTTGGCAGCTTTCCCCATCTCTGACCCTATCCAGCCATGACTGCTAATGATGTATGTTCAGGAGAAATAAAGAAATTAAGGGGGAATGGCAGGGATTTACTGGGGTGCAAAGGTGAATCTAGTCCTTCCACTCAGGAAGCTGTGTGAAACACTTACCTGTGATAGTGGAGAACAGTTGGCTTAATTTACATTAACAGTCTGAATATATCGTGATCTTATTTTGGTCCATAATTATTTCAGATGAATCTGAGTCTCATTTTACATTTGTCTATAATTTTGGCCTTTCAAATACTACTACTTTCAACTTTATGTTTACGTAGTACTTTAATTAACTTGATCGTAATAACTGGCTAGGTGTATAAGGTAGACCTTATCTCCCCTTTTCATGATGAGGAATTGAGATGAATTTAACTAGTGCCATATACTCAATGCCCAATACTTGTTCTTCCTCTGTGTTGTTGTCTACTGCCTGTTGTCAACATGGCTGTTGTTTACATGGCTTTCTTTACTATGAGTCCTGAGCCTGAATACTCTTAACCCTAGGACATAGGCATTATTGGCCTTGATATACTTCTGTAGAGGCCAAAGTGGACCAAAGTTACCTCTTTAAACTTACTTATTCCAAAACAATTTTTTCTCTTAGTATGAAGCCTGCAATTTGATTTTCTTGTCTATCTCTCTCATTAGGAGAAATTGTGAGCCTGGAAGAAAAAAGAACCATGAATAATAAATCTGATAAATGGGAAGTGACAAAGGGCTGACCTTATGCTGTACCTCTGTGAGGCATAGTCTTGTAGGCTTTAGAAATTTCACAACTTACTACAGCTCTTGAAAAAGAATTTTTCATATGTCTGTGAACTTAATAAAATTTTTGGGGGGTTGTGTGAAAGTTTACTAGGGGAAAGGGTAAATACTTTGGTGGGTTTGTATTCCCATTCCATCACTTATTCCTTTTGACTTAGGTGAAATTGTCAAATCCTAGTGCCTAAGTTTCCTCATCTGCAAAGTGGGGCTTTTTTCAGAGGGTTAAAAGTATTCAAGGAGATAATACTTCTCAGTTACTTAGAATAATAATCATATATATATATATATATATATATATATATATATACACACACACACACACACACACACACACACACACATATATATATAAAATGTCTTGTTTATTTATTTTGAGAGAGAGAGAGTGTGTGTGTATGAGTGGGGCAGAATGGGGGTTATGGGCACAGAGAAAGGGAGAGAGAGAAAATCCCAAACAGGCTCGACATTGTCAGTGCAGAGCATGATGCAAGGCTTAATCTCAGGAACCATGAGATCATGACCTGAGTCAAAATCAAGAGTTGGAAAATCAACCAACTGAGCCATCTAGGCATCCCAGCATTAGCTATATTATTACCAATCTGTTTCCTTCTGATTGCTTGAAAAATATTTACTTTTGAACTTATTTTTTAAGTTATTTTGGTAGTGTCTATTGAATTTAGGAGTACCAATTTTCATTCTTTTGTAGAAATAATTAAATAGTATTAAGATAAATCAGTGTGTGTGGATAAAGCAGTAGAAACCCAAAATTATGATCACAGAATGTAGACATATATTAAATTATCATTGAAATACATGGACTTCTTGAGTGTTAATGGAGGCATAGGAATATTAAGATCAGGCCATCTATTTTAATAAAGGTGAACTAGAAAATAGAGATACTGAATATTTTGAAAATAGTTATTCAGAAGTTTATTTTGTGTTTTTGCCTGGATCTTGTGAAATCTGCAGCTAGTGACTGAAAAAGCTAGCAGTTTGTGGTCTCAATGTTTCCTGCCTTCCTTCTTTCCCTCCCTCCTTCCTTCTTTACCTTTTTGCTTGCTTGCTTGCTTGCTTGCTTCCTTCCTTCCTTCCTTCCTTCTTTCTAATGGATAGTATGGAACAGAATGGAGGATGTTTATTCAATTTTGAGACTTTTCAGACAGTTAATTGTTTGAAATTGCCATTTGAAAAATTAGCCAGGTCATTAATAATTTCTTACTAAGAATCTACCACTTTAATCACTGGGAGGTATAAAATGAAGACATAAGATATTCCTTTTCTCAAGAACATGATGTAGGTAGCAATAGAGAATATTCTCAGAACATTTATTCTAATACAATATACTCATGACATTACTTTATTAATAATGATATTACTACCACAGCTCAATAAGGTTCTGATAATCAGGGGCAGGATATTTAATAATTCTGAACAAAAATAAGGAGTGTAATAAAAGCGGAAGTATAGGATATTGTGAGAAGGCATCATGGGGGATCTATTGTAGGTAGTCTTTGGAAGATAACACTGGCATGGTCATGGAAGATTCCAGAAGGAATTGACTTCAAGAAAATTTACAATGAAGCAAATGGGGCCAGGTTGGATTGAGGAAACATTCCAGACAGAAGAAAGTGCATGTTCAATAACCAGGATAGGAGAGTGCATTTAACATATTTAAAGAATAGTAAAAAGCCAAGTATAGCTAGAGTAGATATTACGAAGGGAAGGGTAGCTGATGAAGTTGTCATGGATCAGATCATGAAGAGCATTGTAAATTGTACCAGCGTTCTAGGGTTTTCCTTAATGGTAAAAAGAAATTATTGAGAGGTTTTGGGCAGAGCAGTGACACAATTTCAAAATACCATCCTGGCTATAAAATATAGAATAGGGTAGTATAATATTTGAGGGCCAACTGAGCAAAAATCAATTTAAGTCATATAGAATCTGACCACTGGACTCGCAGCATGGAGGGAGCTTAACACTAAGAAATATTAATTTTTGTTTTGTTTTTTATTTTTAGAGAGTGAGAAAGTATAAGCAAGTGAGAGGGGCACTAAAAGAGAGAGAAAATTCTAAGCAGGCTCCATACCCCGTGCAGAGCCCAACATGGGGCTTGATCCTTTGACCTTGGGATCACTTCCTGAGCTGAAAACAAGAGTTGGATGCTCAGCTGACTTAGCCACACAGGCTCAGAAATATTAAGGTTTTTAATTGAATAACAGAGAACAAAAAATTCTAAGTAGAGGAAATAGCATGTGCAAAGCTTTAAGAAAAAATGATATTAGTCCAATGCTGCTGCCAAGGAATAGGGTACAGTGTAAGAGAAGAATTTATGATAGATGCATCTGTTTCTAGGGTTAGCAGGTGACAATTCTAAATCATCTGAAAGATAATGCAGAGGCTCTGAATGTATTTCTTGCATTTGTCAGCATTAGAGTAGCAGTATGGTAGCCTTGACTTTGAAGTTGGAAGCTGTGAGTAACTTTGCTATCAAAAGCTAAGGAAAACAAGTTGGCAAAATAGGGCAAAATAATAAAACTCTGAGACAATATAGAGATCTAGGGATAGGGAGAGTTCTAAAATTAGACCTAAGATGCTATAACTACAATGAAAAGAAGGATCGGTTGGACTACATTAAGATTACAGTTTATGTCCATCAAAAAATGTCATTAATAAGTGCAAAGGGAAGTCACACAATAATAAAAAATATTCACAGCATGTGAATGGGCAAAGGGTCACATTCCATATACATAAAGAATATTCACATATCAATAAGGAAAAGAGCTAACCCAATACAAAATGAGGAACCATCTTCTTTTGCTAAATTAAATGAATTCATTTTATTTCTCTATAATGTTCTATGAATTCTCCATAATTTATCCATTCTAACTTAGATGATTATTTGAGTAATTTCCAGTATTTGACTAATAATATCCCTATTAACATTTATGTATATGATCTTTTTGCACAGGTGAATATATTTTTGTAGGGAATATATCTAGTAGTAGAACTTCAAAAAAATTCACTGGAAATATGGAAAGTTATACATTTTATTTGTATTGAGAGAAATAAAAATTAAATCATGATGAACTCTCATTCAATACTAAAACTAAAAAGACCCCGGGGTGCCTGGGTGGCTTGGTTGGTTAAGCATCTGACTTCAGCTCAGGTCATGATCTCAGAGTTTGTGGGTCCGAGCCCCAAATCGGGCTCTGTGTTAAATATTTGCTCAGAGCCTAGAGCCTGCTTCGGATTCTGTATCTCCTTTTCTCTCTACCCCTCCTCCGCTTTAGCTCTGTCTCTCAAAAATAAATAAATGCCAAAAAAAATTTTTTTAATTAAAAAGACCCTAAGTACTATTTATGAGAGATTTGATACAAGGATAATTGTCATATTCTGTTTGTGGGAGTTTAATTGGGTGTAGTGTGTTTGGAAAAGAGTTTAGTGTTATCTACTAAAGTTGAGATTATACATGCCTTTTGCTCCTGGGACAAGAACTGATTGGAATAGGCACCAATGGAATATTAGAAGTGTTATTTTTTGATAATAGTTAGTGTTACAAAGATATTCATTCTGTCCCAGTTCACGGATACATCTTTCTGTTTTGTGTAACTTTCTGAATTTGTGTTATGCTTAATTTTAAAATATAATAATACTTTGTCTTATAAGAGCATTCTCTAATATGTGCCATTTATTTGAGTTGCCAGATTATATTTAGCTTCTGATTTATAGACAGATAGCTGGCTAGCTGGATTGGGAATTCCATAGCTGAAATTTTTATATACCAAGATTTCCTTTTGAAAGAATTAATGAAGGAATACAAAACACTAACAGTGTTTTGAAAAACCTATGAAATTGTGTATCAATTCTTTTGATGCTATACAAACTAAATCTAAACTATTTAGTTTATTCCTGAATATATTATGCTTGTGATTCATGTCAGATATCTTTAATAAAAATCTGAATATTATTATTAATCCTTTGTTTGGTGGGCAGTATACTTTTAGAAATGACATTCATAGATGAAAATATTAAAAGGAGTTCTTGGTGGAGAAAGACTATAAATTTTGAGAATGGATGATATCCATAGATTCTCTAAGGCTAAAAATTCCACAATTACTTTTTATGATAGAGATAGAGAGAGGTGAGGCAGAGAAATGTATAATGAAGTTATGGAGTAATAATAAGAAAAAGTCTTTGTTTTCAAGAGGGTGATCACAAAATGAAACCAAAGGAGAATCATCTAATTAATTTATAAGCATTTCTTCCATGGAGATAATTGTTGTGAAACTGAATGCATGTTCATTCATTTACAAAGTTCTTTCTTATCACTGTAAAATCAATTCATTTTCTGAAATTAGGAAGTATTCTAAAAGTTTTAGTAAAAGTTGTACACATTTCAGTAAAGCCATCGGTTGACTTGCTCAGAAAATTCCTTTAGCTTCTCACAATGAGGGGAAAAATTACTCAATAAGAGTATTTAGAAACAAATAAAGTAACAGAAAATGAAGAGTTAGACAAAATGCTTCCACATCACATGTGTCTCTATTGGTTTTTCCCCTCTTCGATCACTTTCCCCTGAGGGACCTTAACATATACAGGTACTTTCTCTCTGTATTAATATGCATACTCAGGTAATGTCTTCTTAGTCTTGCCATTGTTTGAATGACAGTTGAGTCTTAAAAAAAAAAAAGACTAACAGTGAAAGCAAGAGGAATAGAGGACAAAATTGAAAGAGGGTAATTGGGGATTTAATTTTATAGTAAATAACACATTTAATTTTTTAAAAAATTTTAATGTTTATTTGAGAGAGAGAGAGAGAGACAGAGACAGAGACAGAGACAGAGACAGAGTGAGAGTGGGGGAGGGGCCGAGAGAGGGAGACAGGGAATCCAAAGCAGGCTCCAGGCTCTGAGCTATCAACATGGAGCCCCACGTGGGGCTCAAACTCACAAACTGCAATATCATGACCTGGACTAAAGTTGGACACTTAACTGACTGAGCCAGGGGCCCTGTAAATAGCCCATTTTAAATAGTTTATCTATGAAACAACCAAATCACCAATTAGATGTCAGATAGAAACTGATGAACGCCTCCTCTTCATTTTTAGAATAAGGACCAAACCTTAAAATTTATCCCTGACCAAATAACACATAATCATTCATCTGTGTAATTTGTTAGATGGTCAAACTCCCAGAAGTTGCAAACTGTCTCTCTTACTCTGTGTTTAATCACCCACATCTCTGGCAACAGTGATTTGCTCATAGTAGACTCTCAATAATTATACATGTAGAAGAGTCTAGGCGAATACTGAATTCCAGTTGTCTATTTCAAGAAAGGATGATTAATAATTTAAGCATGATTCTGATTATGCATTTATTATAAAGGGCCTTGTGCTTCAGTTATATGTTCTAGACCAAAGGGGGAAAAAAACCTCCCCCCAAAACAAATAAATAAAAAAAACAAGTAAGCAAACTACATTGTTGGGTTTGTGCCAAGTGAAATACAAATAAACTTATAGAAATCCAAACATTCTAATTTGCTGTAGCCACCAGCAGATTTAATCAATGCATGCACTCTAAATGAAAATAAGGATACCTATGCAATTAATGGAAACAGTTGTTAATTGTTCTTATTTGCCTGGAATGTTAGACTTTAAAGTTGACTCAGAATTTAAATGCACACATAAATCTATAAGAAGTGCTTCCTTCCCTGAAGAGCCTTACAAAGTAGTTTAGAATATGATCATAACAACAACGTGAAAATTACAGTGTAATCGTGACAAATATAGTAAGTGAGAAATATCCATTGAACCTTAGGCTTCTTTTGTATGTGTTTTTAATATTGCGCAATTTTCAAAATGTTGAGGACTGAATATCTGGGGCGCCTAGTGGCTTAGTTGGGTCATTGTCTGACATTTGGGTTCAGCTCAGGTATCTCATGGCTCATGAGTTTGAGCCCCATATCAGGCTCTGCGCTAACAGCATGGCACCTGCTTCAGGTTCTCTCTTTCTCTCTCTCTCTCCCTCTGCCCCCACCCCAGCCCCTGCTCATGTGCTCTCTCTCTCTCTCTCTCTGTCAAACTAAATAAACAAACTTAAAAAAAAACACACACACACACAACTGAATGTCTATATTTTGAGCCACCAGCCTGTTTGTTGATGTTCAAAACATGGTGAATGATATTGAAACTCAGTCTCCTATTGAGATTAATTTGCAATGTGAGAAAAGTTTGTCTGAAGTCAAAGATAAATAACATTTTAGCAGGAATCTTCTAGTAAGCTATAAGGATCAAAGGAATTAAAGCTTAGAGAAGGTGGCCAGTGAACAAGTGGTGTGTTTTATTCCCAGATAAAAAAAGCTATAATTATATATTATGCTTCAATTATCTCCACATATAGATGCATACATACATATCTTATTCTCTGAATGGAACACTTCTAATCTAATCATAAAATAATGTGCTCATTTCATTTCCTTGATCCACAAAGACATTGCAGATGTTTCAATGAGTTAGATAAGACAGCGTCCCTCACTTACAAAAGGCAGATTTCCCCCCCCCCCCCACACTTGATATTGAGTAGCCTCTCTTGGGAGAGAACCAAAACACAGTATCATTCCTCCAAAGTAGCAGATACAATTAATGGCGCTTCCCGATCTTGGAATGTGGGAACTTGGTTCAGTAGGCCTAATTCCAGCAAAGATATTACTTAGCAGGATGCTTGGTAGTAAATTGAAAGGAGCCACGACCTCTTCACTTTCCAGACCCTGTCATGCTTTCTTACCAAACTATTTCACTGTTAAGGAACCATTTATAGGAGCACCTGGATGGCTCAGTCCATTAAGCGGCTGACTCTGTCTCCGGTCATGATCTCAAGGTTGGTGAGTTCAAGTCCCATGTCAGGCTCTGTGCTGACAGCTGAGCCTGGATGGATCCTGTTTTGGAGCCTGCATGGATCCTGCTTTGGAGTCTGTGTCTCCTTCTCTTTCTGCTCTTCCCCTGCTCATGCTGTCTCTCAAAAATAAACATTTTTAAATGTTTTTTATTTATTTTTGAGAGACAGAGGCAGCGCGAGCAGGGGAGGGTCAGAGAGAGAGGGAGACATAGAATTGGAAGCAGGCTCCAGCCTCTGAGCTAGCAGTCAGCACAGAGCCCGACGGAGGGCTCGAACCCACGAACTGTGAGATCATGACCTGAGCCAAAGCCAGATGCTTAACCTACTGAGCCATCCAGGCGCCCCAACACATTTTTTTTAAGGAAACGTTTTTAAGCATTGCTGCCTCATTTGTAAAAGTTGAGGGTAAAGGAGATCTTGGGTTATTGCTCCCTATGCCTCCTGCTCTCTGAAGCCAGCTGATGGGCCACACCCCTTGGCTGGGAGATTTGCTTGTGCTGCATTCATTAACCAGCCCCTTACCTAGAATTCAAAGCTCTTGGTCAGCCAGTCAAAATGCCCTGCTCCATGCCACTTATTTTGGTAACGAACCACTCACTTTATCTTATCATGGCACAAATTGCATTCACGTATGTTTCCCTGCTAATATGTGATAAGCTATAATCCAAAAGAATTGCTGATTCAGTACGTTTATGAAATAGATTGGAATGAGTGGCTCTCTCACATCCCCGAGAGGTGTGATAGCAACACCAATGATCTGAGGAGCAGTAGACAGGGGTCTGTTCTCGAATAAGCTTTTCAAGAAGAAACATGGCTAATAAATGTAGCTAAGATTTGCAACATACTAACCATTGTGCTAAGTAATTTTAGTATGATATTCCAGTTAATCCTTACAACACACCAATGAAGTATATGCTATCATTTTCTTCAGTTTATAAATGTACTTACAAAAAGCAGATTCCCCACCCCCCCCACACTTGATATTGAGTAGCCTCTCTTGGGAGAGAACCAAAACACAATCTCATTCCTCCAAAGTAGCGGATACAATTATCAAATATCTTGCCCAAAGTCATATGCATTGCAAGTAGCAAACTTTGTTAGGACTTTGGTGTTAGTCTCAGACTCTAAAGTCCCTGCCTCTAACTGCTAGACGTTCGTTGCTACTTCTATTTCTTTGGATTTTCTCACCATACTATGAACTAGAAGAGCCAATTCAAAGCTGGCATTCAATTACAATTAATTGCATTGCATTTATTGAAGACTGTTTTCAAACAATTGCAACATAAAGCCAATGGGAAAAGGATAAATGATCTGGAATAATGTCCTTCACCATAAAGAATGTGTACTCTTGAAAGTGCTCATATTTGTTTAGTTCTCTTTATATACTCACAATTTCTCATTTACTTCAAAAAATATAACATTAAGACAGTTTCATAACCAATTTATTCTTTCTAAGATGGGTTTTTGTTAATAGTCTTCATATAGATGTAAGTTTAGTGCCCAGCTCTTCTTTGTTTCCATTGCTGACAGAACAAAAGGAAATCGATTTAATATCTATATACCATGAGACAATTAGATTATATATAAGAAAAGATTACTTGAAAGTGAGAAGAGTAAAGAAGTAAACTAGTACCCTGAGGGTCATGGTGATAGTCCTTCATGACATGAGTGACTCTTATAAATTCCATGTCATCAAATAAGTTGTGGGCATGGGCAACATGACATTAAACATTTCTGTTGGCCCCATGATTCTTGGCACCAATGGCTGTCCACATATATCAGATGGGACTTTGAAGAAGAAAACTTGGTAACTCACTAATATTTCTTGCATGTCTACTTTGTATCAAGCATGTGTTCAGCAAAAGGTAAGTCATGGTGAGCATGTAAACAGAATCCCTGCCAGCATAGAGCTTACAGTGTAGTGAGATCTTCAGATGGAAATAATACACTTTTATAAAGTTTGAGATGATTGAAAGAAAAACCCTATTTTAAGAATATTAAATTATGTAATAATTGATCAAGTCTTCATTATATTTTTCAGTTATTGCCTAAATGAAGCTCTTCATGACCAGGCAATTATATCTATCTATCCCTTCCCACAAAGAGGCTTCTGTGTCAATTCAAAAGAATCTTCAAGCTCACATATTGTGGCATCAGTAGTCATATAATTGGTGTTTGGATATCTCTCCATTTCTGACTTTATAAATGTGAAATCCCATTATATTGGCAAGAGTAAAAAGGGGAGAGCCCATGTCAAAGTCAACTTGCCCCCAGACACATTTTTGCAAGGCAAAGACTTACTACATAAGAGCATATTATTTCAAAAGGCTGCCCTCAGTATAATGCAATCAATATAGTTTAATTAAAGGATGATACCATTGATTCTAATTAACCAAAATTGCTTACCTCATTAGTTTGCAGTTCATATGTGTTCCCAGAGACAGGATGATTTAGTGATTGTAATTCTATCCTCAATGTATAGGATAGAGATGCTTATTTTAAAAGTGCCAACTCTGGCACTATGGCCTTAAGTTGCTTTTGTGCTTGTAATGAGTGAACAATTTTGTGTGTATATACATGATTTTAAAATAATGAATTATGTAAACATACATCCTAAATGTACAAACATGGGATTTTGGAAAATTGAGTTATTAAATGCTAGAATCATTCGATTACTAAGAGATTGGTACTACCATCAATGCTAGACTCTAATATATTTTTGAATGGATATTTTTCATTTTAAATGATCTGTCAAAAGCCCTGCTTATATTTCTGTGGACTGCCATTAAGTACAGAATATCGTAAGTATATTTGATCTATTTTCTATTGTAGGGACCATCTATTGGGATATATTTAGTTAATAAAATACAAGGGTCTTGTTTGTTTTTAATCAGATAAAGACTGATAGTGATAATTAAGTGCTGGTAAGAAAAGACAATGTAGTATTTCTCTTGATCATTTGAAGACTATGTATAGAAGGCTTCCTGAGATGGTGGAAATATGAAAATGAGGGAGAAAGGAAGTATTAGCATGCACTAAACATATACTTTCTACCAGGAGTGATACTCAGCACTTTGTGATCATAATCTACTTTAATCCTCACAAGATCCAGGACTAGGAGGTACTATTAGCCCCATTTTGTATATATGAAAGCTTCGAGTTTAGAGCTTAAGTAGCATACCAAAAACTCTATGGATATTAAATTATGATTTGAAACTATATCTCATTGGCTCTGGATGACCTTTTTCTTTTCTTTTTTTAAGGACATCGACATTCAAAGTAAGCTTAAAGGCAAATGTATCAGCTTTCTGCATCTAGCCAAGGAGAAAAGCAACTGGCATTAGACGTATCCTTATAGGAGCTCCTGGGTGCCCCTATTAGTTAACTGTCCATCCACGTTCAGCTCGGGTTATGATCTCATGGTTCGGGGGTTTGAGCCCTGCATCAGGTTCTGTGTTGACAGTTCAGATTCTCAGTCTCCCTCTCTCTCTGCCCCTCCCCTGCACACACTGTCTCTCTCCCTGTCAAAACTAAATAACTAAACATAATAAAAAGAGATATCCTTGAATCCAGATATACATGTGAGCCACTTTAATTAATATGAGGAAATAGACACAAATGCCTCTTATTTCATAATAATTAATTTATTTTTAAATTTACATCCAAGTTAGCATATAGTGGAAAAATGATGTCAAGAGTAGATTCTTTGATGCCCCTTACCCATTTAGACCATCCCTCCCCTCACACATACCCTCTGGTAACCCTCTTTTTGTTCTCTAATCTGTTTCCTATGTTTTGTCCCCCTCCCTGTTTTTATATTATTTTTGCTCCCCTTATGTTCATCTGTTTTGTTTCTTAAAGTAATCATATGAGTGAAGTCATATGATATTTGCCTTTCTTTCACTGACTAATTTCACTTAGCATAATACCCTCTAGTTCCATTCATGTAGTTGCAAATGGCAAGATTTCATTCTTTTTGATTGCTGAGTAATACTCCATTGTGTGTGTGTGTGTGTGTGTGTGTGTGTGTGTGTGTGTGTGTGTGTGTACCACATCTTCTTTACCCATTCTTCTGTTGATGGACATAGTTCTATATTTTGGCTATTGTTGATAGTGCTACTGTAAACATTGGGGTGCATGTGTCCCTTTGAAACAGCACACTTATATCCCTTGGATAAATACCTAGTAATGCAATTTCTAGGTCGTAGGGGGTAGTTCTACTTTTAATTTTTTGAGGAACTTCCATACTGTTTTCCAGAGTGGCTGCACCAGTCTACACTCCAACTAGCAGTGCAAAAGAGATCTTTCTCTGCATCCTTACCAACATCAGCTTTTGCCTGGTTGTTAATGTTAGCCATTCTGACTGGTGTGAGGTTGTATCTCATTGTGGTTTTGATTTGTATTTCCCTGATGATGAGTGATGTTGAACATTTTCTTATGTGTCCACTGGCTTTCTTGAGGTCTTTGGAGAAGTGTCTATTAATGTCTTTTGCGTATTTCTTCACTAGATTGTTTGTTTTTTGGGTGTTCAGTTTGATAAGTTCTTTATAGATTTTGGATGCTAACCCTTTATCTGATATGTCATTTGCAAACATCCTTTTCCCTTCTGTCTGTTGCGTTTTAGTTTTGCTGATTGTTTCCTTTGATGTGCAGAAGCTTTTTATTTTTGCTTTTGTTTCTCTTGTCTCCAGAGAGGTGTTGAGTAAGAAGTTGCTGCAGCCAAGGTAAGAGATATTTTCGCCTGCTTTCTCTTTGAGGATTTTGATGGCTTCCTGTCTTACATTTAGGTTTTCCATCCATTTTGAGTTTACTTTTGTGTATGGTGTAAGAAAGTGATCCAGGCTCATTTTTCTGCATGTCACTGTCTAGTTTCCCAGCACCACTTGCTGAAGAGACTGTCTTTATTCCTTTGATATTCTTTCCTGCTTTGTCAAAGACTAGTTGGCCATACATTTGTGGGTCCATTTCTGGGTTCTCTATTCTGTTCCATTGATCTGAATTTGTGCCAGTACCATACTGTCTTGATGATTACAGCTTTGTAATACATCCTGAAGTTCGGGATTGGATGCCTCCAGCTTTGGGGTTTTTTTCTTTCAATCTTGATTGTATTTATTTGGCTCCTTTCCTTTTTATTTTTGATCAAACTAGCCAGGGGGTTATCAATTTTGTTAATTCTTTCAAAGAATCAGCTCCTGGTTTCATTGATCTGGTCTACTGGGTTTTTTTGTTTCAATAGCATTGATTTTTGTTCTAATCTTTATTATTTCCTGTCTTTTGCTGGTTTGGGGTTTTATTTGCTGTTCTTTTTCCAGCTCTTTGAGGTGTAACGTTAGGTTGTATATCTGAGAACTTTCTTCCTTCTTTAGGAAGACCTGGATTGCTATATGCTTCCCTCTTATGACTGCCTTTGCTGCATCCCTGGTTTTGGGCTGTGGTGTTATCATTTTCATTGGCTTCCATGTACTTTTTAATTTCCTCTTTAACTTCTTGGTTAGCCCATTCATTCTTTAGTAGGATGGTATTTTTTTTCTCCAAGTATTTGTTATCTTTTCATATTTTTTCTTGTGGTTGATTTTGAGTTTCAGGCATTGTGGTCTGAAAATATTCACAGTATGATATCAACCTTTTTGTACTTGTTGAGGGCTCATTTGTGTCCCAGTATGTGATCTTTCCTGGAAAAAGTACCATATGCAGTAAGTGGGGGTATTGAAGACCTCTACTATTAGGGTATTATTATCAATGAGTTTCTTATTGTTTTTGATTAATAGATTTATATATTTGGGTGTTTCCACATTTGGAGCATAAATGTTTGCAATTGTTAGAACTTCTTGGTGGATAGACCACTTAATTATGATATAATGCCTTTCTTCATCTCTTTTTACAATCTTTATTGTAAAATCTAGGTTGTCTGATATCAGTATGGCTACTCTATCTTTCTTTTGGTGACCATTAGCATGATAGATAGTTCTCCATCCTCTTACTTTCAGTCTGACGGCGTCTTTAAGTTTAAAGCAGGTCTCTTGTAAACAGTATATAGATTTATCTTGTGTTCTTATCCATCCTGTTACCCTATGTCTTTTGATTGGAGCATTAATTCATTGATGTTTAGAGGGAGTACTGAAAGATATGAATTTGTTGTCATTATGTTGCCTATAGAGTTGCAGTTTCTGGTGGTGTTCTCTGCTCCTTTCTAGTCCTTGTTGCTTTTGGTATTTATTTATTTATTTATTTATTTTCATCTTTTATCCTTTCAGAGTCCCCTTTAAAATTTCTTGCAGGGCTGGTTTAGTGGTCATGGATTCTTTTAATTTTTGTTCATCTGGGAAATGTTTTTTGTTTTGTCTTGTTTTGTTTTTTATTTTTGAGAGGCAGAGAGAGACAGCTGAAGAGGAGAGTCAGAGAGAGAGGGAGATACAGAATCCAAAGCAGACTCCGGGCTCTGAGCTAGCTGTCAGCACAGAGTCCGACACAGGGCTCAAACCCATGAACCCTGAGATCATGACCTGAGCCATAACTGGACACTTAACCGACTGAGCAACCCAGGCGCCCCTCATCTGGGAAACTTTTTTGTCTCCTTCTATTTTAAATGGCAGCCTTGCTGGATAAAGAATTCTCAGCTTCATACTTTTCCAATTCATTACATTGAATATATCCTGCTTCTCCTTTCTGGGATGCCAAGTTTCTGTGGATAGGTCTGCTGCAAATCTGATCTGTCTTCCTTTGTAGGTTAAGGACTTTTTCTCCCCTTGTTGTTTTCATGATTCTTTCTTTGCCAGAGTATTTTGTGTATTTGACTATGATAAGCCTTGTTGATGGCCATTTTTGTTGAATATAATGGGAGTCCTTTGTGCTTCCTGGATTTTGATGTCTGTGTCTTTTCCCAGGTTAGGAATGTTCTGCTATGATTTGCTCACATAACCCTTCTACCCCCACTTTCCCCTCTTCATCTTCTGGGACCCCTATGATTCTGAGGTGGTTCCTGTTTAAGGAGTCACTGATTTCTATAATTCTTAAATTGTGCTCTTTTGCCTTAGTCTCCCTCTTTTTTACTACTTCCTTATTCTCCATCAGTTTGTCCTATATATCATCATTCCCTGCTCTGCTTCATCCACCCTTGCCACATGCATCCATCTGCGATTGCAGCTCAGTTATAGAATTTTTTATTTCATCCTGACTAGCTTTTACTTCTTTTATCTTCACAGAAAGGGATTCTAATCTATCTTCAACCCAGCTAGTATTCTTATTATCGTGATTCTAAATTCTGGTTCAGACATCTTGCTTGTGTCTGTGTTGATTAAGTCCCTGGCTATCATTTTTTCTTGTTCTTTCTTTTGGGGTGAATTCCTTGTTTCATCATTTTGAAGGAAGAAAAGGAATTGATATGGTTAAAAATTAAAATTAAAAAATTAAAAACAACACAAACACACAAAATTAAATAAATGATGCTAGATCCTAGGTGTGTTTTGGACTGGTTGTTGAAAGGAGCTTGAGAGATTAGAGAAAAAAGAGAAAGGTAAGAAAAGAAAACAAAAAGGAAAAAAAATAAAAAGAAAAGAAAGGAAAATGTTTGAAAATATGAATACATTTAATTAGAATAAAATGAAATAATGGAAATAAAATAGTTTGAAAAATTTACAAAAATGTAAAAAATATAGTAGAAAAATTAAAGTTAATATTTTTAATAAAAATGGAAAATAAAAATAAGTTTGTTTTCTTTCTGTATTCAAGAATAAGAAAAGAAAAGAAAAAGAAAAAACTGAATAGATGGACCAGTGAACAGACTTAAATATGATTGAAAGTACATCAGTTGCTCCTAGAAGTCAAACTCTGAAGCACTTAAAAGTTCCTAAACGAAGCAGGCGGAGAGACTGACTTGTGGTTTTCCTGAAGAGCAAGGATGACCCAGTTGGGCGGAGCTTAGTGTAAAGGCTCTGTTCTCCACTAGATGGCGCTGCCTAGCTTACAAGGGCAGATTGTTGTGGAGGCGTAGGTGTGTGCGCATGCGTGGGAGGAGCAAAAATGGCGTCACCTACCTGCCTAGTCTCTAGTGTCCGAACTCTGTTCTCCCTGATCAGGAATCACGGACCTGTCCTTTTCCTCCAGTTTCTGTCCACTCCCCGTTGTTACACTGTCCATGACCAAGCTGTGAGGTTGCCAAGAAGCACCTCTCTCCTGAATTTTATCTCCGAGGTGGCTAGTTTCCTGACCCCTCACTTCTGAGGGACTGCGGCTTTGACCTGCTCTGACCCTCGGGGAGAGGCTATCACCGAGCAATGGCCAAGTGCCCACCTGCCCCAAGGTACGTTCACGGGACTGTGCTGCTGCTGACGCCGAGACTGCAGCTGGGTGCCAGCCCGCCCCAGAAAATGTTCACACAATTGTGCAACAGCGTTTCAGGGGTTATGGAAAATCACACACACATCTGGCACCAGGCATCCCCCTTAACATCCTTGTTACAGCAGTAGCGAATGCAGTTGTTTTCTGGGGTCTGCTAGAACCTTTCCTGTGGGGGCGCCACACAGCCTCTACTCCCAGCAGGGGACCGCTTCTCCCCCTTGTGGCCCAAGGACATCCCAGACTTCACTCTGCTCCTGGGGATTTGCCCTTCCCACCAGAGCAGCACCAGGTATTGAGCTGTGGAGTTTCAGACTGTGCTTTCCCCCTGTTTATAGAGTTTTAATGGAATTTAAACCCTCTCCTTTCTCCTTTCTCCATTTTTTGTTCAATCCCTGTGGCTGTTTCCACTTTTCCTCTTTTTCTCTGGCTGCTTTTTTTTTTTTTTTTTGGTGGGGATGATTCTCCCGCCTCCCCAGCCATCTCCATCCTCTTTCCTCAAGCAAAAACAGCTCCCTGCCCTCCATGGCTCCTCTCTCCCCTAGTTCACCTCTCCACTGCACCTACCTGCCAAGTTCTGTGGTTCAGGTTGTGCAGATTTTTGTGTTAATTGTTAGATCAGTTTTCTAGGTGTGCAGGATGGGTTAGTATTGATCTGGCTGTATTTTAGGGATGCGAGACACACACACAAAAAAACTTCCACGCTCTTATGCCATCTTGGCATCTCCCCAGTAATGCCTATTATGATAATAATACTATCATTATCACCATTTTAAAGAAGGAAAAACTGAAAAAAAGTAAAGCGATCCATTTTTACTGATTTATTTTCTACTTAAGGTATCCGAGTGATTCTAGTATAAAGTTATTTGAATTAATTAAGGCATTTTTAATGTGACTGGGCACCTGAGGAATATATAAAAATGAAGGCTGTTTTCAATTAAGTAAAACCACAAAAAAAAAAAATAGACAGAAAAAACCTATTTGCAGTAGTAACAAAGACCATACAAATGTAAGAATAAATTAAATAAGGAAAATACAGGAAGGAAATTAAGTAATTTTATTGAAGAATAATAAAACAGTGCTTCATGGTTTTCAATGAGAATATTTAAAAGCCAATAATCTCCAAAATTAATATAAAAATTTAGTTATCTGCCAATTAGTAAATGACAGATTTTCTGTGAAACATGCATTTTCTTTGAAATGGATAAAATGATTTACTATTTATGTGGAAAAATAACTTCTCCAGAAAAACAAGGAAAATTGCAAAAAGTAGGAAAGAGAAATGGGAGGAGATTTGCTTTGCCTAGTAAAGGAAAATTTTATAAATGTCCCATAGTCAAATTAACAATATAATGTTTTGAGAATCAGCAAAGCAACAATGGCAACAATACAAAAAAATATATAAAATGATGTAACACGATGGACTCTCAAAACATATCTGATATATTTGAGTACTTAATGGCTGATTGAGATAATATTTTAATGAATCAGAAAATTATGGATCTAGAAAAATTATGGATCATTTAAGAAATGATTATCAATTGTGAAAATAATATTACATCTCTGCTTCACTCCATGCACAAAGCTAAATTATTAATAGATTATATAGTTTCTCCTAACACAGTCATTATGTACATAGTAATTATATATAGAGAGTGAATATAGTATGTATATACCATATAAATAATGACTAAGAAAAAAATTTAAGGGACTACATGGACCACATATTGATGGCAGTACCTTTCTTCACCAAATAATACATTCAAAATCTTTAATAAAAATTCTCAAATTTGATAGTACAAAATTGAAAGTTTGTATGGCAAAAGGTATTATCGACAAAATTGAGACAATTGAAAAATTTTAGAAACCATACTTGTAATATAGATGGCACATAAAGCTCTAACAAATTTGTAAGATGAGCAGTAATAAGAAAATGGACTAAAGTTGTTTATTTTGTAGTTAAAATATAGTGTTGTATTCATTTCAGATGTGAAATAGGGATTCAACAATTCCACGTATTCCCAGTGCACACGATACGTATACTCTTAATCCCCTTCACCTATTTCACTCATCCCCTCACCTACCTCTCCTCTGGTAACCATCGTTTTGTTCTCTATAGTTAGTCTGTTTTTTGGTGTCTCTCTCTCTTTCCTTTGTTCGTTTGTTTTGTTTGTCATATTCCATGTAAGAATAAAATCATATGGTATTTGTGTTTCTCTGACTCACTTATTTTGCTTAGCATTGTACTCTGTAGATATATCCATGTTGTTGCAAATGGCAAGATTTTATTCCTTTCATGGGTGAGTAACATTCAATTGTGTGTGTGAAAGTTTTGCTTCTTCCTTACCAATTTGGTTGCCTTTTATTTTTTTTTGTTGTCTGATTGCTATGACTAGGACTTGGTACCATGTTGAGTAAAAGTGTTGAGAGTGGATATTCTTGTCTTTCCTCACCTTGGGGAAAAATTTTTTTTTTACCATTGGGTTTGATGATGTTAGCAGTGGGTTTTTCATAGGTGGTCTTTATTATTTTTAGGAATGTTCCCTCTAACCCTATTCTGTGAGGGCTTTTATCATGAATAGATGTACTTTGTCAAGTGCTTTTTTTTTTTCCTGCCTCTATTGAAATGATCATATAGTTATTATCCTTTGTCTTACTGATATATTGTATCAGAATGATTGATTTGTGAATATTGAACCACTTTTACAACACTACAATAAATCCCATTTGATTATGGTGAATGATTTTTTGCTAGTTTTTATTGAGAATGGTTGCATCATGTTCATCAGGGATATTAGCCTGTACTTTTTTTTAGTCGTGTCTTTATCTGCTTTTGATATCAGGATATTGGCCTCATAGAATGAATTTGGAATTGACTAAGTTTTAATAGACAATTCAAATCAGAGTAAAATTAAGTGGAGAGTAAAACTAGATGAATATGTATAATATATTCACTGCTAACTCACTAATATTCAGGAACATGAATCATGTAAAGAAGAGGACAAATAAAAATAATATTCCTCTAGTATTTATGTATTTCTTCAAAATATGCAAGTTTATTTTCTCAAAGGGGGATTTGAAACTTGCAGTTTTGAACACAATCCAGTGCCTGTATTAAACCATAATATTGTTTTCAGTAAACGTTTTTCTTTTTCTCAATATTGATGAGAATAGTCACCGTGTGATTACATAAATAAGAAGACTGAATTTCAATAGTTCATTGTCTTTTTCAGAAGTAGTATAAAGAAAAAAAATCAATTGGACAGTGTTGATACCCAGCCAGAAAATAGTATTTAAGAAGTCAGACTCAGATGTGGCTATTTAATAGCATCTATGGAGAGCAGGTATAATAGGCTATAATGGATATTGTGTGGGAAAAGTTGCAATATTGACAAAACAAAGAGCATAAAAATGATGGGAATTGATGTACGGAAAAATGATATGAAAGTATAGGAATTCTTAAATATATTTTCAAGACCAGACTGAGATAATATTGGAATGAAGGCACTGCATTTCAACTTATTGATTACTTGTTCAGAGAACTAGAAGGAGACAGGCAGATTACTGAGTCCCACTATCACAGTGACCATATTTGTAACCCACATTCTTTGCAGAAGGAAAAGACGACTCTAAAAGAGAAGGAATAGAGTTACCAGATAGGATGAGGGGACCATGAGAACGGAAAAGTAACGCAGTTACTGCTTTCTTTCCATCATTTGTGAATATGACCTTTTCTACCTGAGAAAAATAGATGGGTAGCCAAACAACCAGTTTGCATGGTATCAGGGCCATCTTAGTTTCTTTTAAATTTACTTTTTCCCCCCCAACTGTACAAGGTATTTGGAAATTTGGCATCACTTAAGAATTTGCTAAAATCCTGTTCATTGAGTGCTGAAGATACATGAAATTGACTAAGCATAGAATTCTGTTGGTCTGGAAGAGAGATTATCAAGATAACTTTGGGAAAGTTTTCAGATTTATGAACAGCTACTATAAGGAGTGTGGTTACCAGCAGTCCTACGTGTCCAGAGAGGCTAGAATAAGAAGTGGCTAACTCTAAGACTAATTAGATGCAGGAATAAGTTGATGGAGGAATGACAGTGGGATTTCCTTTTGAGGAGATATTTCTGGAGTAGAAAGGTTCTTTTTTGGAGTCAGTCTGAAACAAGGGGATGATCTATGTGACCTCTTTGTGATCTATTGTATTCTGATGATCCCATACTGAATTGATCTATATGAAGTAAAACTTCAGAGACCCATTGCTTCAGTAAATGTTTTCAGTGATTGAAATAAAGATATTATTATAAAAATAACAATGAATAAGTGTTTAGAAAAGCAGTTGGGGCAGGTTAAAAAATGCAGTGTGATACTGTTTAAAATGAGGTTGAGATTCCAGACTGTATAAATAGGAGCACTGTCTGTAAAAACTGTGAGACGGTTCTCTACACTTAGCAGCCATCAGCCTTTTATTGTACTGTTATGACAGTTGAGGGTCTCACAACTTCAGCGAAATGTGGGAAGTTTGGAGCAGCTCCAGCAGAATGTAGAAACAATGATAAGAGTGTTAGCAAGAGCTTCTTTTAAAAAAGAAGAGAACACGGGGTAGTGCAATTTGAAATGGAAAAATCACTCTATTTTCTTTATATTGTCTTTGTTAGATATCTTCCTTGCTACTTGTATATTTTATACAGTTGTACGGAATTAAAAATTTAGGAGTTCTCTGTGGATGTAAATTTTAGACAATGAATACTCAACACTGTGTGTGCCTTAGGACTGATTACATTAGGTCTCTGACTAATCAATTTTTCTATCCCTATGTTCAATCCTGTCTATGTATCTTATTTCCTATCTTCCTGGGCAGTTTAATCTGATAAGTCTTTGATTCCCATTCATAATCTTCCTTTCCAGTTTGATGATCTGAACTCTAACACGCTCTCCAAGATCTCTTCATTCTGCTGTACTCACCCTACATGATCCTCTTTTCTTCAAGGTGATAAGAACGTGTAACTATTATGAGTTATCAATCCAGTAATCATGTTACTTTGTGTGGTAGAAGGGATCTTGCTGCTATAACTAAGTTCCCTAATCAGTTGAGTTTATCCAAAGGAAACTATTCTACACGAGCCTGACATAATTGTATTTTAAAAGAAGTGAGAAATTCAAAGTCTGCAGGTGGATTTTTTCCTGGACAAGTATCAAGATGAGGATATAGCCTGCACTTTAATTTCAGCCTTGTGAGATTCTGAGCAGGGGACCCAGCTAAAGTAGAGTCTCCATGACTTCTGCTCCACAGAAACCATGAGAGAATACATTTGTGTTGTGTGAGGTGTTAAATTGTGCTAAATTGTTACACAGCAATTATAAATTAATATACCATGCATCGGGTCATGTGGGTGGCTCAGTCAGCTGAGCATCCGACTTTGGCTCAGGTCATGACCTCACAGCTCATGAGTGTGAGCCCCACATCAGGCTCTGTGCTGACAGCGCAGAACCTGGAGCCTGTTTCACGTTTCTGTGTGTGTGTCTCTCTCCCCCTCCTCTGCTCTTACTCTGCCACTCTCTCTCTCTCAAAAATAAATTAACATTAAAGAAAGTATTTTTAATAATAAAAAGAAGAAAATTAATATACCAGGCATTTTTTTCCTTGTGCTCTTTCTAACTTGATAGTGTGCCTCTATCCACAGTCCATGGGTCAGCTCCTAGTTTCTTTCATTTCTCTAAAAATTGTTGTTTCTAAAGCAACTGTCCACAGTCTTCCATGTAAGGCCCCTTTACTTCTCTTGAATTACTATGAACTCCTCCTGCTTGGCCTCCCTGCCTCTGGTCTTGCTTCCCTCTCATACTTTATCCCCATGTCTAGGCTGTCAGAGTGAACATTCTCAAATAAAGACCATTTACAGTGTGTTGTTGTGTGTAGCCTTTATGAACTTCATTATTCAAATGCTTTACCATAACCTACAAAGCCTTTTAGAACTTGGTCCTGGGTTGTCTTTCTGACCACAGCTACTCCAAACATTTTCAAAATAACTTAACCTGCTTTCATTTCTCTGAACAAGAAAGTAGTTCTCGTACTAAGTTTGTCTCCACACTCTGAAATAAGATAGGTTTTGATTTTTTTCATATGAGTGTCCAGAAAAGGTGATACTTGAAGCAAATTGAAGACATTTTCATTATGAGAACCTTTAATCTAAGACTTGTCAATATCCCCCAGAACAATAAATTAAAATTTTGGGAGTATCTTTATATTAGACAGAAATAATTTATATCTGCATGAGACAAAAATATCTATAATTTATCAATATTCTAAAAGTTAACCTCTTGTTCTATAGAATGGGGGCCTTAATAAATAGAAAATAGTAAATCAAGTAATGTTATTTTTCTATAGTATCATCAAAAAGGCATAACTGTAATATTTTTGCTTTGTTTCTACATTTTAGATATTTTTTAAAATGGCATAGCCATCACCTCTCACTGTTTTCATTACTGTTTGAGGAAGGAGAGAACATTTATGTCTCAGTGATGGAAGGAAAAAGGACAAGTATCAAGTTTATATTTTACTTTGGGTAGGAGCTTTCCTCTCCCTTTTTTGATTGGTATTTTATCTTTGAAAGCATCAGGCAGATTTAACTGTGGAATTTAAATTCCGGCCACTTGTTTTTCTGTTACCTACATTACGGTATTTATATCTTCTATGATAGCTTAATTTTGAACCTCTTTCCAATTTGAGGTGACGCCAAAAAGTCTACTTTCTTTAATTCAACATTGGCACATATCAGGCTCCATTTTCCAATTCCCATTTATGATTTTGTCTGAGAAAGAAAGAGGGATACATTTAAAGGATTGGGCTTATGGGAGGATTACAGGGTAGTTGAAGTCACACAAATGGAAAGAGGATATGGATACATTCCATAAGTTTAAAAAAAAAAAGAACAAAGATACATTGATGAATTAGATTTACCTTACCCTTTATTCCCTGGAACCTGGAGTTGATATTCATTAAGCATCTCGGTAATCCTTCCTCCCTTTCCCTACATATACATTTATTCCATTATTTAATTTTTTCTCCTGGTTTTAAGCATATTTTGTTTGGTTCTAGTGAATTGTACCTACAACTTAGGTCAATAATAGAGGTTCCAATTAATAATATTTTGCTACCAAAAAATTACATATTTTAGATGAAATCTTTCAAAGCAAATCTGAGAACTTAAATTCCCATTTCTATACTATTTTTAATGTTGTACTGGTCTTTTCCGAATGTTTGGTAAGCATTGACCTCATCTGCAAATTGAAGAGTATTAGAGTATAGAAGCATTTTCTCATGTATTCAGTGAATTTGTAAAACCAAAAATAATGTCCATTGTCACATAAAGTAGAGAATAATTGGGCAAAGTGAGTCATTCACCTGAAGCAATTACTAAGGTCACTCATTTCATGAAAATCCCTCCTTTGTTAATGCTGCTTGATTACTCCATCATAGTATAATGGGAGAAGAATAGTCAAGAGTCAATGAATCATGTTTATATTCTATTTTTAGACTGCATGACCATAGTTCAATCACTTCATCTTTCTGTGCATCTTTACGATAGGGACCGTAGTCTCCTCTTTGATGTGGTATTTTGATTGAGATGTCCCATGTAAAGTGTCTAGCACATAATATGCTAAATCTCTTCCCCTCTTGAAGTTAATTTTTTCTTATCATTTTCTCAAAATTTCTGTCCTAGGAATTTCTTACTCTTCCCTTTTTTGTTTTAGTATAAATCTTGGTTTCTTGTTTATTGTCTTAGATGAAAATGCTGTTTTATTCTACTCAGCACTACGGTGTTTGCATACCAGAAACGTTGACAGAACAAGGTCTCTTTTTCAAGGTCTATTCTCAACTATAGGGATTCATAATTGTGGCAAAGTAGATACTACTAATAAACAATTCTTAATTATTACCATAAGTCACACATATGATTATTATAGGCACATATCTATATAAATTTGGCAGACTGAAAATTGCATTGAAGGAATGCCATTTGGCTTGGACATAGATTATGAATCTTGTTCTGACATCACACATATACCATCCTGGAAGAGATCTACCCATGTGTAGATCAAGGCCAGAATAAGCATATTCCTTAACGTGAAGACTATAACTTCCCAAAACCTAGTATGAATTACATTAACCAATATGGAGGCCCCTTGTGCCTAAACTTCATTTTCCCTAAGTCTGTACCTATTTCTGATTCAGTGGCAACTAAAGGGAAATCTTATGAAATGCATGGTGTGATATGCCTGTGCATGAGAGAGAGAAACTGTATATATCCCTAGAAACTATTAAGAAGTTGTCCCTAATCTGCCCATGCCAGTTCTTTCTAAGGGCAGGCAGGGTTTTCCCGAAGCCACATCACTGCCAACCTGGAGAGAGGAAGGAAAGCATTGTGTATCTCTGTGTGGACTAACAGTCTTATTACAGGGCCACATGTGTACCTGTGGTGACATGTCAAGTACGTGACTGTATCAGGTATGTGGTAGGGCAAGTTCTGGACAGCACTTGATCTCACTAAAGGGAACAGATGCCCCTCAAACCCTATAGTTATTACACATAGAAATGCAGAACCAGTGTAGTTAAAATTTCTGATTGTCAAGATATTTAAATTCTGATTTTTATGTAAAATCTCTTGATAGAGAATTATTTGTAACTTACTCAAACAAAACACTAAGCTGATTTAAGAAAATATATATCTCTAGATGGTGTATACCCAGAAAACCGAGAGAAAATATGAAGTTCATTAAACCAAGAGTCAGTTTTAGGGTTTTACAAAATATGTTGGCTTTGGTAACAGGTGACTTACAGTCAGGTTCACCCTAGTATATTCTGTACATGCACTTCTGTGTTCTATCTAAAAAAGATCTAGCATAACTCCAAAATAACTCGAATTAACTTACTAAGATTTTAGTAATTTCTATCAACAAAAGCTACTCTCTTTTAGAAACTTATATGTCATTCCCAAAGAATTTTATAAGGTTTTGAAATTTTGTTGTTGTTGATTTTTAAATTCAGGGGCATTTCTTTAATAGACCATCTAAGTTCCTCCGTGTTAGGAGTTCTGAGGGAATGAGTAGAGATGGTTTATTCTGTTTCATTTCTCTTGTTCCAATTTATTTTCATTATACATTTTAAGAGCTGAAATCAAAACAAGGATTTAAAACAATGGCACCTGAATAAAAATGTAATCAGGAGTTTAAACATATGATCAATGAAAATACATGACTGTTGGAGGTACCATACACTAAAAAGTCAGCTAGAACATCAAGCGGTTCAGGGAATGTATATCTTACAATAAAGTAGAAACTCTGACACAGATTAAGGGGAAGAGATTTTTGAATTAAAGGTGAGAGCTAGTAAAAATCTTTCATCTACAGAGACATTGGCAAATGATACCCACTATGCACCTTAAAGAAGAGAATGCAAAACATGTCATGATTTAATCAGGAAGATGAACAGCTTGTAGTTTACTGTTTTGTCTTTATCAAAAGGATTTTTATGGAAGGACTGAGTTGGTTTCTTTTTCTGGTGAAGATGTTTAAGTAATTACTGAAGGAGTTATAGTGTTTCTTGAATAGCACTAGCAGAACATATTTAAGATATAATTGATTTGTGAGTCACTCTCTGGTTTCTAGATTCCAAACTCACCTACTGAGAGGAAAAGTGGCCAAGCTATTCATAGCTCTTCGAATTAAGTTTTCATACTTCTACATTCGCATTGGTGAGACATCAATGACTGAGTATAATGTTGTTAAATTTTTAGCTAAAATTAAAACCAGAGGTGGTGGGGAACCATAATTAAATAGAACTTTAATTTTGCCAGTTTATCATTTGATCTAAAAAGAACTAAAGAGCACTGAAGGTGAATGATAGGTAAGGAATTTACAGTAATAGTTCTTATAACTCTTCAGCTCATTCCTTATTTTTGTTTTCTTGATTCTCTTTTATTTAAATATTATGGACATTTTAAGAGATTATGTCAAGCTGACATTTCATTGTTTAATAGGATGCAGTGTATAATTGCATATTTTAATTGCTCTTCTGGTATTGAATAAAGTTTAAGATTATGTGCAAAAATAATCAGTTAATTCTAACATCTATTTCATTGGATCAGAAGGATCTTTGTGATTGAATGCTAAACTCTCAATAAAACCAGAGAACGTGGGTCTCTACATCAAGGAATTAATATAGTCACATATCACTGTACTGATAATTTCTTCAATGTGCCATAGACTTCATGCTTCTGTGTATTTTCCTATTTATTTCCTTCAATTTAAATTCTTCTTTCATTATACCTGTTCCTTTCTTCTCCAGTTTTGGGTTTGGTAAAATTTGTTCAACTTGTCAGTTTTGTAAATTATTTGATAAAAGGAAAAAGAGGGAAAATGTCTAAGAGATTCAAGGATATCTAGTTTTGAAAAAAAATAGATCAAGAAGATGTGGTATATATATACAATGGAGTATTACATAGCAATGAGAAAGAATGAAATTTGGCCATTTGTAGGAAAGTGGATGGACCTTGAGGGTGTCATGCTAAGCGAAATAAGTCAGGCAGAGAAGGACAGATACCATATGTTTGCACTCATAGGTCTAACAGGAGAACAGGAGAAACCTCATGGAGGACCAGGGGGAGGGGAAGAGGGAAAGCGAGTTGGGGAGAGAGAGGGACGCAAAACTTGAGAGACTATTGAATACTGAAAACGAACTGAGGGATGAAAGGGGAGGGGGGAAAAGTGGTGGTGGTGATGGAGGAGGGCACTTGTGGGGAAGAGTATTGGGTGTTGTATGGAAACTAATTTGACAATAAACTACTTTAAAAAAAGGAAAATGAAATGAGGGTTGAATGGGGAGGGGAGGGGGAAGGGCGGTGGTGGTAATGGAGGAGGGCACTTCTGGGGAAGAGCACTGGGTGTTATATGGAAACCAATTTGACAATAAACTATTTTTAAAAATTTTTTAAAAAGGAAAAATAGAATGATTAGGACTTCAAAAAAATTAAAATTAATCACGCAAGGTAACCAGGAATTATCAGGAAGGCTCGGATAGGGACTCACATGACTAGGTCATGTACAATGGACATAGTGGCAACACTATGATGTGTATGTTCCAAATTCTACAATTGTTCTCTTAGTCTAAGATTTATGATCTAATGTTCTTTCTTTTTTGTTTCCTCTAATTACTTACTTTTGATTTTAATTTTATTTTAATTATTTGATTTGTTAAAAATTATACTTAATGTAAAACCCTGATACATTTTTCCAAGTGGACAAAGGATGCAGAAATAGTCACCAATAAATGAAGGAACATATTGAACTGACAAATAATCATTTATAGACCGAACAAAACTTTTCACAATGCATAGCGGTAATAATGATTGTTGAATTTTGGTGATAGGATTTCTGAATTAACAAGATCTTGATTTTCTGAGTCCTGTGAAAAATCACCAACAGACTGGAAATTTACCCTGCTGCAATCTTTTATGTCAATTAACGATATTTTACTTGCTTTCTTTTTGTCCTTAGGCAGTATTTTCAAGATGCCATCATCAGAAAAGTCACTGAAACCACATTTATCCTTCATTTGAGTCTCCACCAGAATTCTCAAAATGACAGATTTATATTGCCTACTCACGCTGCTCCTAGCTCCATATATTTTGTTCTATCTGCCTTTATGTTCTATGTATTTATTTTCCCTGTCTTCTAGAGTTATCTTCCCCAGGTTCAGGGCATCCAACCTTGTCTTCTGTCTAGACTTTACTGTTTGACTTACTCCTTTATCTAATTTTAATGGCCAAGCCTCTGCTTTAAAGCCAGGTTGTTTTCCTAACCTCTTTACACTTTGTACTTTACCTTTGCTGGGTCCTCTGAAAGGATCATTCTATTATACATTTTGGCTAAGGTTTTTATTTATCTTTGATTTTATCCTTAGTTCTTAGAAAATCTTTCTCCTGGTCCTTGACTATCTCACCTTTGTTTTTAACTGGTCAACTGATGGCCAGTATAAATATTGGACTGAGATTCATTAAATATCACCCATTGCCTCCATCAATTACTCATTTTCCCACTTTTTTAGTGTTTAACAGTTTGACAAACTTGTATTCAGTTCTCTCTCTCTAAGTGAGATGGATAAGACACATATCTTTACTGTAGCTTTTATAACTTCCTGCTGATTTGTCTGTCTTCTCCCATTGAAAAATGGGATTATCATTAGGCCTCTTCACTTTCACATCCTTTCACCATGAAAATTGTCTGGTACATAATAGGTGACCAGGAAATATCTATTAAATAAAAGAATGAATGAATAGGCGCTATGGTGTTAAGAGTGACTAATACTTGACACTTTGACAAATAAATTTATAATCTAGTGAAGGATATATTTACAACAACAAATAATATCAATAGAATTAGCAAATGTGATGTGAGATAATTAAATAGAAACTGTGCCAAGAGGACAGACAAAATCTAATTGTGTTATCTGGGAAGACTTTCAGGGGATGGTTGCATCATTCATTCATTTATTTATTTATTCATTCAACAAATATGATTAAGCTCTTTCTGTATTTCAAGTACTTTGGGTGTTAAGGGTAGAACAATGAAAAGCACATTAGGGAACTTATTCTTGAAAAGTTTTTATTCTTCTAAAAAAAGTTGATAGATAATAGTAAATGAGTTCATAATTAGCTAAATATGAAACATCAGACAAATTAGTGTTTCGTAGAACAAAAATCTATAGTTATTCATGATTGCTCCTTTTCTCTTTTTCCTTGGCTTAGATACAGCAGTAAGTCATGTTGGTGCTATTTTCCAAATATATCCTGAATCTACATTTTTCTACAATTTCATAATGACCACCCTAATTAAAGATAATCTTGAGCTTTTTCTACTCCAGGTCACTTGCATTCACTATTCCCTCTTTTTGGAATTTGCTTTCTCCAGAACACTAAGTCCTATCTTCTCAACAATGAGGTCTCAGCCTAAACGTCACTTCTTCAAAAGTACCATCCTTGTCATCCTGTTGAAAAAGCATTCTAGCCTAGCATTTGCAAACACATTACAGTAGTTTGGTTTAGTGTTGTTACCTTGTTTGAATTGATAAAATAACTTCCAGAATGCATCACATCCACTTCTCTCTGTCCTACTACTATTATCCTCACCCCAGTTACCATCTTCTCTTAGCCCCCAGGTCACAATAAATTCTCCCCATAGGAGCCAGGTAAGCATTTAAAATATCAAGTCAGATCACCTGATTCCAATTACAATCCAGATGCTAAATCCACATTAAGTCTAGAGAACTAGAGACAAAAAATAGAAACACAGTGAGTTTTTGTTTTTTTCTTCTGTTTCATTTTTTAAAACAAGACTTGTGAGGAGAGATTTGTGAGGAACTGGTGTGTGTCTGTGGTAGGGAATGGTGGTTGAGGGAAAGGCAGTATGTTTGTTCTAGAACCAGGAGTAGTCCAGCTAGGCTAGGGCAGAGGAAATGCTGGAATTCTGTTTGCTCCTGTCTCCAACCTTCTCCAACCCCCTCACCAATTTCCCTTGTAATAAGCAATGCCTGCCTCCACACCTGCTGACTCAGGCCTTTTGTCCAAGTGTCCCCAAGAGTAAAATCAGGGTAACTCAGAGTGCTATGGTGAAGAGCTCAGAAAAACTGCTGGCAAATAATTGATCTGGGCAATTTCTTCTCTAACTCATTCTTTTCAAATTCTTATACCTGGAGAATTGCAATTCAAATTGTTCTAATGATATTTCTTACTAGAGGACAGAGAGTGAAAGTTTGACCTAAGGAAATGTTTTATGAAGTGTGGAAAGATTGATTGTGGTTTTCTGGTCTCTGGATCTCTATACTCCAAAACTCATTGATGACTCTCTAGTCCTGTCCCCAGAGCTCATTGTAATTAACATAGATATTGATTTTAGATTTTTTTAAGGAAACAATTTATATGAGAATAGAAAAGAGTAGTCTCCCTAACCATGCAAATTATTGAATGTAAGGAAATTAGAGCTTAGAATATGAAGGCATAATAAAATATATTAGGCATACAGGTCTCAGGTGTTCTGCTGGACAAAGATCTACATGGAAACATTTTGGAATGAGGAATGAAGTTCTTAAAAAAAGTAAGGAAAACAATCCAGGATATATGAAAAGGCATATGGAGTAAAAATGACCAAATGCCTGAGTAAAATTTATCATTGTCTTAAAAGATATACAGAACAAAAGAAAAAGAACAATGTGTTAATATTACTACAGTATTGAATGTGTATATATAATGTAAACAGGTGTCAACATATTCTTTGAATGCTGAATACTTAAGAATAAATTTAACAAAAGGTACTTAAGATTTCTACAGAAAAATATATAAGCTTTTATTAAGAGATATTCAAAGATACCTAAATCAATGAAGAAATATACCATGTTCATTGAATGGAAGACTTAATGCATAAAGATGTCAACTTTTCCCAAATTGATTTATAGATTGAGTCTAGTAAAAATCTCAACTGGAGTTTTCATAGAACTTGACAAGATGATCACTTCTTGGCCTTTTGGCTAAGATCAAGTCTAGAACTTGACAAGATGATACCAAAATTTATATGGAGAATAAAGGTCAAGACTACCTAGGACATTCTGAAGATAGGCAGAGGAATAGAAAAAATGGCCAGAGGAACAGAGTCCAGAATCAAATTACATGTCAAGCAGTTTTGTGTAAGAGAAAGATGGAATGCAAAGTCAACATAGGAAGTACTGTTCAATAAATTAAACAAGAAAATGATTCTCAATATAAACAAAAATGTAAAATTATATCTTAGCTACTTAGTTACTACTTAATAAACTCTGCTTACTTATAAAGACAAATTCCAGATGTACAAAGGACTTTTTTAAATTTTTTTAAATGTTTTATTTATTTTTGATACAGAGAGAGACAGAGCATGAGAGGGAGAGGGGCAGGGAGAGAAGGAGACACAGAACCAGAAGCAGGCTTCAGGCTCTGAGCTAGCTGTCAGCACAGAGCCTGACGCAGGGCTTGAACCCACGAATGTGAGATCTGACCTGAGCCGAAGTCGGAGGCTTAGCAACTGAGCCACCCAGGCGTCCCTACAAAGGACTTTTAAATATCACATACAAAATTTTTATAAATTTAGAAATTGTAGGCACATATATTTCAGAACTTTGGTTAAAAATAGTTTTAAAATAAGATTAAAAAATCATTGATGAAGCATTTTTGTTTTTAACTTATGAACTCCTATTCATCTAGAGATAACAAGAGTTAGAGAAGATATAGAATTTCTTAAATATTCCTGTTAGAAGTAAAAGTTGGCACAACTACATTGGAAAACTATCTCTCAAAAATGAGCAATTACATTTGTTGTGACTCAGCAGTTTTACTCCTAGGCATATTCTCAAGAGGAACTCGTGTGTATATGTGATAGGAGATATGAATACAAGGATGTTTGTTGCAGAACCACATATAACTGCAAAACTCTGTGTTTTGTTTTGTGTTTTTTTTTTTACAACCAAATAACCCTCACCAGAAGAATGAATATTATAACCACACAGCAGAATATTTTATAGCTATCATGGGGTGCCTGAGTGGCTCAGTCAGTTAAACATCAGACTTTTGATTTTGGCTGAGGTCATGATCTTATACTTGTGAGATTGAGCCCCGTGTCAAGCTCCAAAGCTGGTTGTGGAGTCTGCTTATGATTCTCTCTCCTAACTTGGATGCAAATAAAAAAATAAATTAAAAATAATATGTATATACATGCCAGTTCTTTATCCATTTATCAGTTGATAGAAATTTGGGCCATTTCTATAATTTGGCTATTGTGGATAATGCTTCTATAAACATTGGGATGCACATATACTTACAAATCAATATTTTTGTATTCTCGGGGTAAATACCTAGTAGTGCAAGTGCTGGATCATAGGGAGTAGTATTTTTTAACATTTTGAAGAAACTCTGTACTGTTTTCTAGGGTGGGTGCACCAGCTTGCATTCCCACCAGTATTGCAAGAGGGATTCCAGTTTTTCTCTCAATCTGAGTCTGGCCTTACCTTTGATTACCCAAGGCAATATAGTTATAACACATCTAAACATGATTTGAGTTATATCTGAATTCTCCAATATCCTTCTTACATAGCTCTTTCTTTACTGAATAAGGATAGAGATATGAAGCATATCATTAAATAAACTCAGAATGAGTGATATTACATGGTAGCAAATACAGTAGTGTTTGAAGACAAAAGGATAAAGAATGCAAGTTTTATTCCCTGGAAGAGCCCATGCATTGCTGTTGTTGTTTGTTTGTTTTTGTCTTGTGTATTTATTTATTTTGAAAGAGAGAGAGAGAGGGAGAGAGAGAGAGAGAGAGAGAGGGAGAGAGTGAGTGCAAGCAGGGTTGGGGCAGAGAGAGAGAGAGAGAGAGGAGCCCAAGAAAATTCCATGCTGTCAGTGCAGAGCCTGATGTGGAGCTCAGTCCCATAAATCATGAGATCATGACTTGAGCTGAAATCAAGACTTGGATGTTCAACCAACTGAGCCACCAAGGTACCCCTGGAAGAGCCATGCACTGTTTACTGACAGGCTTCATCTAGCTTCCTAGAAAGAATTGCAATTTATAGGTCTTCCTGCCAAAAATTTAGATATCATGTGAAGCAGACATGTCTTTGTGTCACATTCTTAAGTTCATAGTTTTTGCAGACCTATTCTTTCTTCTCACCAGGTTGGCCCACTCTATGGACTTCTGTTTTGGTTTCTCTGTCCTACCCTAACTTTTCTGCTAGGTAGACAAGTTAATCCTAGAAGTTTAATTTGATTAACTGGGACAATAATTTTCACTTATCCCTTTGTGGGCTCCTGTATTTGGGAACTGATGACCTCTTCTTTCAATAACCATTAACTTGTAGCCAGTTATCAATTTCTATTGAGTCTGTCCACTTCTGTCCAACTCCATTGCTACTGCCCTGGTGCAAGCTATAATCCTTTCCCACTCAGACCAGTGTAATAGCCTCATTGTTGAACTTCCCACTTCAAATCTTTACTTTAATCCATTTCTACAATGTACAATAATGAGCACAGGTCTATCAATACGTCTGTCATTCCCTCACAGCCTTTCAGTGATTTGCCACTGAAGTTAAAATAATGGACACAATCTTTATAATGGCTTATGAGGCTAAAAGTTCTGCCACCAATCCCAAAGTGTGGGGAGGTTTCCACACCACCAACAAGCAATTCTCTGAATACCAGCTGGGTATCTTAAAATTCAACTCAGTTCTGACACTATCTACTCAGAGATAGCGTCACATGCCCCAGGTTAAATGTTCAGTCCTGTAAGATGTCCCCCAATCCCTTCAGATGCCAATCACATGCTCAGGTTGTTTGTTATCTCTTCCTGTGAGCAACCTGCTACAGATTGGAGGTTCTCATGATGTCCTCCTTGGGTTTGATTAATTTGCTAGAGTGACTTACAAAACTCCGGGAACTTGCTTACTTACTAACTTTCTAGTTTACTACAAAGGGGTATAGCCGGGAACAGCCAGACAAAAGAGATGATCACAGGGCAAGGTGCAGGGAAAGTGTGTGGAGCTACCTTGTCCTCTGCAGGTATACCACTCTTCCCGAATCTCTAAATGTTCACCAGCCTGGATGTTTTCTGAACACATCTCTTTAAGTTTTTATGGAAGCTTCATTACATAAACATGACTAATTATATCATTGGCCATTGGCAATGACCCTCGTCCCCTCCCTGGAGATCAGAGGGTGGGAATGAAACTTTCAGTCCTCTAATCAAATGGTGGTCTTTTTGGACAAGCAGCCCCCATCCTTAGGGGGAATCCAAATGTCACCTTGTTAACAACAAAGAACAGTTTTAGAACTCTCATCACTAAGGAAATTCTTAGGGTTTTAGGAACTTTGTGCCAGCAGCAATGGGGGTAAAAGACCAAATGTATATGTTTTATTATAAATCACAGTAGCACAGAGGTCTTGAATAATCTGGATGCTACTTCCCTGTATAGCTTTAACTCAAGTCTCACCAGTGGTGCCCTTTGTGTTTTAGCCGTGATAATCTTTCTTTTACCTAAACATTGCCTATTTCCTTCTGTCATAGAATCTTCACATATGCTGTAACTGGTGTTCAAAATGCTTTCCTACACCTTCCCTCTCCCAAACAACCAATAGTGAATTAACTCATCCTTCAGATGTGTGGGACAGAATTGGAAAGATGCCATTGAAATCAGTTTCTTCTTCTTGGGCACAGAGCTAAAATTTATTTTCCCATCTTTCTACATTCAGGGTGGAACCTTTTAACTAGCTGTCCACAACAAAAAGTGAGTGAAAGTTAATGTGTCACTTGGCTGAGGCAAGTCACAATGTAGATGCCATTTGCATGCTCTCTTTCTTTCCCTCTCATGGGTGACACATATTGAAGGTAGCTGAAGTCTTAGATACCAGAAGCTGGGTGCCTGAGCTGTTGTTTGGAGGACCTATGCTCAGTAACAAAGCCTTTGGACCTCATATCCATACTGACCTTATGTATCTATACTGACACATGAGGTTATAATGGCCATCCTGTTTTCACTCTCATTAACTGAGGACTTTAGCTTAGGAATTTCTTCCTCAGGGAAGTCTTTCCTGACTACCACCTCTCCCTCCCACATCCACCACACACAGACATAAATTGTCATGGGATTACTTAACTTCCATTCATAATAGTTTTCCTGTTTTGCATTTATACACTTATTATGATTATGCAATTAATGTTCATTTCTCCTACACTGAACTGTACTCTCCATGTCTTTTTTTTTTACCTCACTATTTTATCCATTATAGGCACATAATAAATATTTTTGAATGGATAAATTTAAATAGACTGACCACCTGAAACTATCTTTCTGCCTAAATTTGGGCCTAGAAGATTCTGATACTTGCTCTGCTGCCTGGACTATACTTCCTCTTCATAAGGAATGACAAAAACATGTAATCCACCTGGGATTCTCAGCCAGTGAGTGATGCCCAACTATTCTTTGGCAACCTGGGTATTTTCCAGGTGCTAAACTTCATTCAATTTCTGCCTAAAACTGTCTCTCACCCCCTCCCATCAGTAGACCGTTTTTGAGGTGGCAGCTTTCAGAAGTTCAACTACATTCTTATCTGCAAGGTTAGAGAGTCTATAATTCCTGAAGTTGTCTGTTTTTGGTCCTTCACTCTGTGTGTGTGTGTGTGTGTGTGTGTGTGTGTGTGTGTGTGTGTGTACTTGTTCATGTGCATATGAATGTGTTCATTTAGGTCCCAGGAAACCTTGACTTTGAAGAGAAATAAATAATGTCCTTGTGACTTTCTCTCAAGCATGGAAATGTATAACACAGTTAATTTGGTTATTTTCCCCACAATTACCATTACCTAACTCTGAATTCCAATTTCACAATGTCAGCTGCAAACTATTAAGCATGTTACAGTGTTTCCCTCTTTAAAAAAGTATGCTAAATTATTTTCACCCTAAGATATTTATGATATAATATACATGTTTTATTAAGTGCTTTGGCAAAGTTAATTTTTTATCTTGGAACATTAACGTCTACATCACTACTAAAGTTACAGTATTTTAGCCTAGTGGTATTTCAGTACCTATATTCTACATAAATATTAAACTGTGGCTGAGAAATCATATAATACCTTAAGTTTATATTGTGATTTACAGTTTCAGTATATGTTCTGCACATTTTCTTTTTTGTCCATTGCCAAACAAAAACAAATGTAATAATGCCATCTTACATGTGTGGAACCCGGGCTTTAGGGAAGTGATCTGTTTTGATCAAGGACATGAAGCTAGTGAAAATCAGAGGCAAAACTTTCCTTGGATTCCAGTTACCAGAGGTTTCAGAAGACATCTCTTTACATTTCTCATTTTCCCTAGAAGCCCTAGAATGAGAATACCTCTCTATTCATACCTAAGTTTTTCTGAGCTCCATAATCCCCATCTTCATGCTTTTTCATGATGTGGGACTAGCTTCTCTAATGCCAAGGCCATGAGACAAGGTATTGTGTCCCCATAACGCCAAATTTGGTTAAAGCTGCTCCTTTTTTCTTTTTCTTTTTCTTTTTTTTCTTGCTTGAGTCTATCAGCAGGTACTTTCTAAGTATCAATCAGCTTGGCATTGGGAAGGGTACGTTTAAGTAAACATGACCCAGCGTATAATCAAGAAACAAAATTTGCATGCATGAAACAGTGAATAACACCAATACTATGAGACTTGTACGATTTTAGACCGTATTAAAAGAAGGAAATGAACTGAGACACAAAGAGACAGAAAGACTTATCCAAAGTTTCACAGCAAATAAGCTGGACAGAGATTTAGGTATCAACCTTTTGCCACAGACATGCATCAGCCCATAGACTGGTGACAAATGATGTGGGATTTCAGAAAATAAACAGCTTACCACAAAGCCTCTTCAGAACAAGAGCTACTTTGGGAAGAGGGAATGGTGTTTAGTTCACGTGGAAAAATATAAGTAAAGGCACCAATGTGGAAATGGGCATAGAGATTTCTTAAGAAAGTGACAGAAATTTACCTGATTATTAAGAGCCTGTGATGTTCCAAACACTGAGATAAGTGTTTCGTAAAGATTATTTCATATTATCTTAATCACATATATGAAAACAGGATACTTATGAAGTCTCCTTAATATCCATGCTTTCTAGTGTACTTGGTGGAACTTTAAATTTCATACAGCATAGGAAATTGTTTAGTATTCGAAGCCCTTTGTCACTTTATGAATGTTCTTTAGTAGTGGCTATGAAATTGGAGAACTTTGTCTCTTTCATTTTCTTTTGTTTTTAAAGAATGTTTATTTATTTTTGAGAGAGAGAGAGAGAGGGCAGGGGTGCAGAGAGAGAGGGAGGGAGAGAATCCCAAGTAGGCTCCGTGCCGTCAGGGCAGAGCCCCATGTTGGGCTCGATCCCATGAACCACAAGATCATGACTTGAGCCGAAATCCAGTGTTGGAAGCTTAACCAACTGAGCCACTCAGGTGCCTCCATTTTCTTTCAATAAATATATGCCAGGCACTTACAGAAGCATTTAAAAGACATACCTCAAAAAACTATCCATAGAACTCCCTTATGACCCAGCAATAACACTGCTAGGGATTTACCCAAGGGATACAGAAATGCTGATGCATAGGGGCACATGTACCCCAATGTTCATAGCAGCACTGTCAACAATAGCCAAAACATGGAAAGAGCCTAAGTGTCCATCACCTGATGAATGGATCAAGAAGATGTGGTATATATATATATACACAATGGAGTATTGCATGGCAATGAGAAAGAATGAAATCTGGCCATTTGTAGAAAAGTGGATGGACCTCGAGGGTGTCATGCTAAGCGAAATAAGTCAGACAGAGGACAGATACCATATGTTTGCACTCATAGATCTAACAGGAGAACAGGAGAAACCTAATGGAGGACCAGGGGGAGGGGAAGAGGGAAAGAGAGTTGAGGAGAGAGAGGGACGCAAAACTTGAGAGACTATTGAATGCTGAAAATGAACTGAGAGTTG
>PISW01010772.1:0-46457 GCA_004023785.1 Mungos mungo
AGTTTATTTTTGTGAATGGTGTCAGAAAGTGGTCTAATTTCATTTTTCTACATGTTGCTGTCCAGCTCTCCCAACACCACCTGTTGAAGAGGCTGTCTTTTTTCCATTGGACACTCTTTCCTGCTTTGTCAAAGATTAATTGGCCATATACTTGTGGGTCCAGTTCTGGGTTCTCTATTCTATTCCATTGGTCCATGTGCATAGACAGCTTTCTTAGGCTACTTTCCTGTTGAATGCTGCTGCCCACACAATTTGTTGGAATGTGTCCATTATTTTTTGGTCAAAACTTTGTCAGGAGTAACCACAAGGTAAATATAGGTGTATCCAAGTGAGCAAAGCAATGTTCCAAATACTGAGTGACCTTGCCTTCAGATGATTTTGTTGTTGAGACTCTGGTTCATTCATTGAAGAGCAAGACACACACTGATTTGCCACAAGTGATGAGCAAAGTGCAGGAAATGTGAACTCTTCATACGACATCCCCAAGGTAAGAGAAAAAGGAAATGCCTTGCAAACCAGCCTCCTGAGGGGAAAACAGAACGACCTAATTCCAGGTGAGAAAAGGGTGCTTATCAGGTTGAGATTCAAATGTTACCCTTATCTGTAAAATAAAAAATAAGTATCTTCAAATCACTTACTCCCATAACTGACCTAAAAGTCAAGTGAGAATGTAGGAAAAGGTGTTGTTGAATATGTGTCACAACCACCTATGTTAAGGAGGGTTATGAAGTTAGGGATTTATTCTGACCAGATGTACGTGCGCACACACCCACACAGAGGTGTAATGAAGGTATTCTACGGTCTGAGTTCATTATTATTCTTTTCAGAAATGTAGAAACATTCATCTATCTAGAGAAGTGGTAATGTCCAAAACCATTTTCTTTAAAATCTTTTTAATATATATTCACCTGCATTTAGGTCTCTAAGTCCTAGCAAATTATTTATGGATTTATCATTTTAAAATAGCACTTATATTTCAAGGTCTCAAATAAATAATTTTATACAAAGGGATGTAGTCACTCTCCTTTTTTCTATTTCTTTGAAGAGTTGGTAAGGTTTCTGAGAAATTGAGTCTAAGCACAAGCACCCACAAAATATGACTGAGAGAATATGTAATCCTCAAATCCTCAAAATTTGAGGATTAGCAAAGCCAACAAATTCTTTTCTCTCTACACCCACGCCCACCCTTTGGTAGTGCCCTCTAGACATCAGGTTGTCCATTGCTTTGATTCATTTGGTTTGGCCAATGAACATCACGATCAACATGACATAAGCAGAAACTTAGAAAGCATTTATCACATCCCCTCTTGGTGTACTTGATGTGAACAAACTAAGTTATCCTAACAGAAGGTCAGGGACACATGGAGAAAAGACTCAATAACCTGTCAGTTGTGAGTGAGGCCATCTTTTAGCCTCTTTCTACTGGATGCCACACACATATCTAAGCGCTCAACAGGTATCAGCCAAATCAGCCCAGCCCAGGAGAACCATTCACCACACCATAGTGTCACTAACTAAACTTGCACTCAAGGGCTATATGTGCAGAGTATGTGTCTGAGACCCATTCTGATTTAAATTCTCTTTTGTTATTGGATCATCAAAAATTTTTCTTCATTCGGGAACCACAAAATTGTAGTAAAATTGTGCATTGTTATAGGTGCCACTGAGTCCTCATGGCATATTTATGACTTCCTTGGTATTTTCAATTTTTACCAATTACACCAGATCATCTGCCAAAGCTGGCCCTTAACCATACAAGTACTGCATTAGAAATGACACTTTCCGGGGCACCTAGGTGACTCAGTTGGTTCAACATCCAACTCTTGATTTCGGCTCAGGTCATGATCTCACAATGAGTTTGAGCCCCACTGTCAGTGCAGAGCCTGCTTGGGAATCTCTCTCTCCCTCTTTCTCTGCCCCTCCCTTGCTTGCTTTCTCCCTCTCTCTCAAAAAATCATGAACTTAGAAAGATTTTGAGAAATGACTCTTTTATTTTGAAGACTGAATGGGAGTATATGGGTGTAGCAGATGTTATCTGCCCACCATCCCTTAAATTTCTTGTCATTTTCAGGCAAACCCTTTCCCATGTGTATTCACTCCCAAAAGCCAGTACTTGCATCTCTTTGCTGGAGGACAGCCCTTGAGCTGCTAGAGCCCACTTTGCTTGAGAACATGGAGAACTTGAAGTCTGGGGGATTACATCCCATGCCTTCCCATCAGTATGTGATCCTAATTCCAGAGCTCTTGAAGGATTGAGCCAAATTTATTCTCCAAGAAATTTTGCTAGATACCAAGTCTTTGCCCAGCCTTTCTGGTCCTACTTCCCCACTCTTGTAGTGAACTTTCCTGGAATCACTTCTTAATGAATCCCTTATACTTTTTTCAGAGATCGCTTCTGGAAAACCAATCTAACTTAGCTGCTTTCTCCTCCAGGCCAAAATTATCCCCCTCTTACCTCCAAGAGAAGTTTTTAACTGGCCTAGAAACCTTTAGTGTGAGGGATATCCTTTGCTTGGACAAGATGCTTTGTTGTTCATGCTTTCCTGCCTGCACATGTCCAATCCTGGCACATTACTAGCCAACACTAAAGACTCCTCAACCTATATTTGATGTGAAAGAATCAACAACCCTCCTATTTTCTCTCTCTCTGTGTCCTCTCTTTCCATATTTGTTCTTCCTTTTGCAAGCAGATTCACTTCTTTGGGAGAAACTCTTCCTCAAGCATAGAACTGCTCCCAAGCATGGAGCCATCATGGACTGATAGTCTTAAACACCCCCACCCCAGGTACAGCTGGCAAGTGACCATTCAGGCCAATTAGAATCCTGTCCTGGAATATATCAAACTGGAACTGAAGAAAGACAGGTAGTTAGACCATGAACTTTTCAACAATTTCCATCCAGTTTGACATTCAGAGAGACAGACAGAAGAGAGGAATAGGAATGTGTCACAGGGGGTCCCTGAGGCCCTCCCCCACTACATAAGACATCGGCAGGTCCTTTTATTCCAAGTCAGTATTTCTGTCACTTGCAACCAACATATCTCTACATGATGGACACCTCTGGATTCCAGGCTTGTCGTCACCAATGGTCCTGTGTGAAATCCAGTGGCTAAACCCACCTATGAGAGCCATACTCTGGCCGATTCTTCCGGATCACATGCTGGGTGTGGCTTGTGGCATTTCCTCTCTGAGAGTGCTGAAATCTCTTCTTTGTTTGCTCATAGAGCATGATCCTAAGAAGAACAAAAACAGGAATTTCACTGGACCACGGCAAATAGATTTAACCTCCTTCCTAACCAAAATTCTTACTTTGTTAGACTTTTGTTTCCTCTTCTTCCTTTTCTGCTCAGCCATTGGTGATCAACTTAACCTCATTGAGGTTGTTTAATGATAAAGAAGGAAGGGATCTAGATGATTCTTGAGTCACAGTGACTCTATTTGACATAGAGAGAAATTGGACAACGAGAGATTCTCAACTTTTGCTTGAATCATTCATATGAACATGTGCATGTTTAATTAAGTTGGCAGAGGTGAAGCTCTTGCCACATAATACAGTGGCTCTCAAACCTGATTTGCTTCAGAAATATCTGTAATGTTTCCATAACCTACAGATACCTGGGTTTCTTTCCAGACCTCTCCAATCATCGTCTTTAAAGAAGGTTAAAAATGAGAACTCTCCAGAGAATCCAATCAAAATTGGGCCAAGGACTTGAATAAACATTTCTCCAAAGAAGATATACAAATGGCCAACATGTATGTGAAAGAATACTCAACATTGGTAATCATTAGAGAAACACAAATCAAAATCACAATGAAATACCACTTCATATCCATTAGGATTTCCTCTATCAAAAAAAAGAGAGAGAGAGAGAGAGAGAGAGAGAGAGAGAGAAGGAAAGAAAGAAAGAAAAAGAAAGTAAGAAAGAAAAAGAAAGACAGAAAAGAACAAGTGTTGGCTCTGGAGATGTGGAGAAATTGGGAACATAAAATGGTGCAACCACTATGGAAAACAGTACATTTCCTAAAAATAAAATTACCATATGATCCAGGAATTCCACTTCTGAGTATATATTCAAAGAAACTGAAAGCAGAGTCTTGAAAAGATATTGATACATGCATTTTCATAATACGTTTAATCATGGTAGCCAGAAGGTGGAAATAATCCAAGTATCTACCAGCAGATGAATGAATAAACAAAATGTGGAATATACATACAATGGGATAGTATTCAACCTTTCAAAGAAAGGAAATTCTTCTTTTTTTAATGTTTATTTATTTATCAAGAGAGAGAGAGAGACAGTGTACACATGCACTAACAGGGGAGGAGCAGAGAGAGAGAGGGAGAGGATCCCAAGCAAGCTCCATGCCATCAGTGCAGAGCCCAACGTGGGGCTCAAACCCACAGCCTGTGAGATGATGACCTGTAGCAAAACTAGGAGCCAGATGCTTAACCAGATGAGCCACCTAGGTGCCCAAGGGAAGGAAATTCTGACCCATGCCACAATATAGATGAATCTTGAGGATTTTATGCTAAATACAATAAGCTAGTCACAAGAAGACAAATACTGTATGATTCTTCTTACATGAGGTATGGGAATAGTCAAATTCATAGGTACAGAAAACAGAATGGTGGTTTCCAGAGACTGGAGAGAGGGGTGAATGCCATAGAAATACAAATGGCTTAGAAATTATATATCTAACCTTAATCTACACCCAGGACTCTTCTCCCGACCTCTCAAATCCAGTTCACCAATAAGGTCTATTACAGAATAATTCAAACATGAAGGGGCATTGAAATCCTCTAGGGATCTTGTTAACACATAGGTTTCTGGACCCCATCACTAAGATTTCTGATTCAGTTATTAGGTTTGTATTTGTAGCAAGTTCCTGGGAGTTGCTAATACTGCTGGCTAGAAATACTTTGAGAACCACTGACCTATTGATTTAACTCAACAGTCTTCCTAAAATTAAGCCTCTTCTTTTCTTTCTCCTGTCGTCACCAGTTCAGACTCTCATTCCCAAATATTCTGCTTAAAAACAATAGTTGCCTGGTGTTCAAGATCCTGCATGAGTGGCTTTAGCCTTCTTGGTGTAATGGAAAGAGTTCAGGCCTGGATTCAAATGCCCCAGGGACTGCACTGAAATAGCCATGTGGTCCTGAGTAAGCTACCTCATCTTTTGGTACTTAATGTGTTCATCAATAAAATGGTGATGAGAATATCTATTTCATAGAGTTATTATGGGATAGAATGAGACACAATATATGAAGATGCTTGGCATGCAGTAGGGCTGTTGCACAGGCCCCACCCCCCAGCCATTGGTTCTTTCTTCCTTTTCTATCTTTGTTGGCAACTATTCACTCACAGGGAACCTAATGTTCCCCCAAACATACCCCCAGTGCTGCAGTCTCTGGAAACTTTCACGTACCTTTTCTTCCATGTGGACATGGTCCTGATTAACATTTTTTTTTAACAGAAATGTACTTTTTTGAATCAGGCAATCACTGTTTGGTATTATAAAGCCCTATGGTACAATAAACTTCACTCCTGAGCATTGGAACATAGTCCACAGTAACAGGGTCCAACCCCTGATTGTCCACTCATGGAAGTGTCTACCGTCCTTTTACCAGGACCTGGTCTCCACCTCAGGAAATCCCTCTTATCTTTCCCAGCCCATTGACCTGCTACCTCCTCCTTGAAACCTGCCTTTCTCCTTAACCAAATATGACCTCTCCCTTCTCAATCAGCTTTGCATTCAATTTATGCCTCTCTGACAGCCCATGCCACATGATGCATAGTGATCTATGTACATGGATCTGCATATCCAAGGCCTGCTGCTTGCTAACTCTATAGCCTAGGGCATGTTATCTCTCTGGGCCTTGTTTTCCCCCATCTCAGAAATGGAAAGAGTAACAGTGCCCACCTCCAAGGCTTGCTGTGGGGACCTAAACTATATAAAGTACTTCACACCACAGTCTACATAAGGATGCTCAATAATTGTTATACATAATGATGGTGATCAATTTTCTATCCTTACTTATGAGTCCCAATGATGAGGGGTTATGTGTTTAATCTTGGCACCTCGTGGTACCTTATGCCACATGGTAAGCCCTCAGAAAAGCAAACAAATAAATAATGGAATGTGTTGTATTTATTGCTATGGCCTTTCCAGTTATGGTTCCAGTTATGGTTCTCCTCCTTCAGATAGAGGCAGACGCCCTCCCATACCCCAGTCTAATTTAGTGAGCAGCCAAGTTTTTCTCCAGATTAAATCTTCCTCTGAAGTCACCTTATTGTATTTCTTGAAAGGTTTGGACACGAGCTTAGCTCTAAGGATGCTCCATTAACATTCTTTTAATTGATATTTTCACACTAGCATATAAGCCATTTTTTTGGGGGGGGGTGCAAGTAAGTGAGTGGCATAGACAGAGGGAGACAGAGAGAATCCCACATAGGCTCTGCTCTGACAATGTGGAGCCCAAAGCAGGGCTCGAGCTCACTTGATGTGGGGCTCGAACTCACTAAATGTGAGATCATGACCTGAGCTGAATTTGGATGCTTAACCAACTGAGCCATCCAGATGCCCTTAGGATATGAGCTTTTATGTGGTTCAGAACTTTTTTCATAAAGATCCCAAGCTACCAATTTTAGATTTCAGAAACAGAAAATTCCTGAGTGTATCCAACATGTATTCAGAGATGATGTTTTAAAAGCACCACCACTATCTTTTTTCCCCCTTTTAATTGGACAAATTTTAGTGTGGGTGAAGATTCCTTCTCTCACTGCTCATCTGCTTCCCTAAAATTTAGTGTTGTGATGTCTCCATCCACCTTCGAATACTTTTTCCTTTTTATTATTTAAACACACACACCCCTCAATAATCTGCGCAAACTTTTGTCAACATGAAGAAAGGGAAGCAAGAATTTCGTGCTCATTTCCACAGCATTCCAGATGTCTAGCCTAGGAAAAAACATGCTCTGGTAGAAACTATTTTGTAATAGTAGGGAACTTTATAACAATGTCATACCTATTATCCAATTTATTCTAATGTGTTTCGTGGACAATCGTTAATCACCAAAGTAGAAAAGGGAGCTTGCGTTTTCAAAAGTGGTGGCAGTTTCCCAGCTCAAGAGCCAGGTGGGATTACCGTGCCATCTTGGGTGACCCAGCCCCAGCCTTTGCTAACAGCCAGCTGTTTAGCAGAGTCTCCGATCTGATGAAAGGGAAACTGTCTTCTCAGGAAGCGTGTTTGTTACAATTAAGTAGAACCTGTGGGCTGTAAATATAGTACATGACCAACAAATAACTCAGAACTTGTTTTCTTGTGATTTTAGGGAAGACACAGAAAGCAATATGTGTTTACACTCTAATGTTTACGTACACGATTCGGAACACTCTCAAAAAACCAATGTTTGGGAAAAACAAAAAGCAGAACAGAACAAAACAAAAAAGCCACCAACTGATTTTTGGCCACTTATACCTACGTCTGTTAAATCAAGTAGGGAGGAAAGTGCTTTTTCTGGAAGCTAGAACTTCTGCCCAGTAGAAAACAAACTTGAGAATGTATTGTGGACACCAGTAGAATGATTACATAATTAAAATTACTAGATCTGAAAACTTTCACTCAATTGTGTGTCCTCTTCAAATCCTAATCATCTTTTTAACTTACAAAGACAGTTTGGGGGGTTTGTTGTGGTTTTTGTTTGTTTGCTTTTTTAGAGCCAGTTAGATGTACCAGCTGCCCAAGGCTCTGTTGGGAACACTAGGAAGGGTGTTTAATGATGTTAAGCTAGGGTTAAATTTCACTTTTGAAACAAACAAACAAAATTGAACTGGGAGTGGGGTGTGCACATAACTTGGGTTCAAGAAAGGCCAATGAGAAAGCTGCAGAACCCCACATCATGTCAAAAGTTCCATGAGGAGCCCTGTCCCCTCTCATCCCACTCCCACTATTTCCAGTCAAGTCTTTGGATGGGGGAGGGAGTGGGGGTGATGTTCACACTAACTTACTATGCTCTCAAGAGCTCCACATGCAAATTAAATGTGTTTGTTTTTCCAAAATCTGTTTTCTGCTGGCCCCACTGCTGTCTCTCAATAACTAACTTTCCTCTGCCATCAAGTCTCAGAATTATAATTTGGGAGGGACTTAAGCTGTGGCATTAGCCAGGCTCTATACACATCTCCACCCTGTGACCCAAATGTTGGATTAATGAGGACATATGGCCTGATCCTGCAGATAAAGCCTTCGGGGTCAGCCCCGGAGGCCAAACTGGCACCTCTCCCTGGTGGTCCCCATTGTTCCTCCTCAGCCTTCAGGGAGATTACCAAATCCTGACTCTCAAGCAATTGTACATCTGACCTTGTGCAGCAGCCTGTGGGGCACAGTGGGCTGATGGGAGAAACGTCAAAACCCTCATAGGGAGACAAGCTGGGGACCCTTAAGCCAACCAACCTGGGTTCTGGGTAACTGGCTGCCCTGCAGCGTAGAGGCAGGCCAGGCGGGCTTGGGAAGCCTCCCCAGGGTAGCTGCAGGCCTCATGGTTGCTTGTTTATTTTCTGGACCAAGAACCCCCAGCACACACACACTCATGAAGACAGGTTTGATTTCACTACTGCCTGAGGGACAAATGGACTAATTAAGCCCGGAGGCGGGTAGTTGGAGAAGGAGTCTCTCCCTTTTCTTTCTCTTGGATTTCTCTTCAGAAATCTAGGGTTACTTTAAAGGGATGCCAGGGCTCTGGGCAAATCTAACTCTATTCCTCACCTCACTTCCTTGAGAGGAAAAACCTTTCATGTATAGAAGAGGCTTCATGGCTTATAAGATGCATTCACTTCATGAACTTAGTGGTGCTGTACAGTAATGGGAACATTTCTCCTATTTTACAGATGAAAGAATGGAATTCAGAGTCCAAATGGCTTCTACAACACCTCCCAGGTTCTAAGTGATAAAACTGGGTCTGGTTCCCAGATCTTCTAGTCCAGACCTTGTCTTATTCTTCATAGAATAAAAAACAAACAGCCTCATCTTGCCAATGAAAGGAACTTGAGCAGCAAACCCCAACCAATGCTGGCCCCACTTGGCAAGTCACAACCTCTTGTGCGTTTATTGACCCATCTGAGTTCCTGAGCCCATCCACAGCACAGGATGCTTCTCCCCAAAAAGAGCCCTCCAACCTTGCAACTACAAGAGGCATTTGAATCTTTCCAAATCCAAGAGCATCAGAATAACCACAGAATAACCTCTGCTTCCCATCATGATGGAGTACCAAGTTCCAGACCAGCCCTCCCCCTATAAAACCACTATAAAACTGGAAAGCTGAATGGAATTCAGACATTGGAATGCAGCACAACACTGTGGCTCTGTAGGGAAAGGAAATACACACAGTGAGACCCATGTTACCTGGCTGTCTACCTGGAGGTGCTTTCCAGAACTCACTATAAAGAGCTAGAGACCAAACAGACCAGGGTGGTCTCATTGAGGTAAAGAGTCAATGATCTTTGACTCTTCCATGAGTCTTGGATCTGCTGCAGTGGCTAGAACACAAGAAGCAGGATACCAAAGGGGATTGAGGTACACAGAGAAAGAGCTCCATAAATCTGCATAAATTTCCCCTTGAACCTTCAGCCAAATACTAAGCTGCATGTGTACAGAGTGAGAATTCATGAGTCCTGGGAAAGAGCAATCAATGGAGGTGTACGTGGGGATGTGGGGTGCTGTGAGTCCAATGGGGATTCTGGAGCTTGAATAAAACAGCAAGGTATTGGAGTTCTAATGGCCAGACTGGAAACGTATTACTCCATATTCCAGGCAATGAGTTAAGACTCCTGAAATGTCACACCTTGGGAGTAAAGATAAACTAGCTTTAAAGTAAAAGCTACTCAAGATCCACCCTGACAAAGCTTAAAAATAAGCTTCCAAGGGGTCAAACTGATCTGCAAGTTACTCCAAGTTAACTGCCTACCAGAACACTTAGTTGGCATTCAGCAGAACCCAGAACTCAATAGTATACAATAAAAAAAAGTAACCATGCAAAAAAGTAGGAAAATGTGACTCACAATCAGAAGAAAAATCAGTCAATAGAATCAGACCCAGAGGTGACAGTACCACTGGAATCAGCAAGCAAGACTTTAAAACAACTATTACAAATACATTCAAAACTTAAAGAAAAATACACCATGATTGGAAACAAGGGGTAATGTCAATAAAGAAATGGAAACTATTAAACAACAACAACAAAAACCCACCAAGAGCCACCCCAGCCCCTTGACCCACCATGTCCATGTGAGCTAAAATTTGCCCTAGCACAAGCCTTTCTTTTACCTTTCCTGACCCCAATTTTCAGCTCAGTTCCCTTTCTGCATTCTACTTCCCTACCCAAATTTTCAGTGCCCACCCCATTCCTGCATCTGTTCATATCCATCACCGATCATTCTTCCGAAGGACAAAATAAAGAAATAGGTAAGTCTCTTAAGAGTACTAAGAATGGGAACAAGAAGATTTCTCCTTTGTATTTTCACTTTATATGAGCAGTATGGCAATGCAGCCAGCTCACAAATTCTGCCTGGATGAATCTTGGCTCTACAACATGAATGCTTGCAGTCTGTGTGAACAAGGTAGGGTACATAACACCAGTTACTATCGCAAAGTCTCACATCTCAGCATCTCAGCACAATAAGAGTTGACTTCTTGCTCACACAAAATCCAAAGTAGGTATTTCTGTCCAGTCAAGAGGAACTTTCCACATCATCACTCAGGAGTCCAGTTTCCTTCCATCTTGTGGTTTTACCATTACCCAGAGCCTCAGAGTCCTCTGTTAGGTTCTCAGCACTCAGCTACCAGTTAGGGGAAGAGAGAGCAGATGATCAGATAGGAGGTTTGTGTAGCCATTTCTACATGCAGTCTGTTGGTCAGAACCTGTTCACGTGGTCACACCTAAGTGTGTGGGCAAATGAAAAATAGACTTTAACTAGATGCTTAGAAGGAAGGAAAAAAAAAGGGTTTTTTTGACCACATAGAAGCCTCTGTCTCACTGTAATGTGTTGGGGCAATTACCTTTCTCTGAGCCTTAGTTTCCTTGCCTATTTATAGACAAGTATTAATACCTTCTTTGTGGGGTTATTCTAAGGGTTGAAATGAGATAGTTCATGCAAAGCAATTAGCAGCAGACCTAGAACACAGGAAGTGTTTGAGAAATGTTGCCTATTACAATTATTACAATATCTGCATTAATAAATCTTTGTATGCTCCATAGAGTAGTTCTAACCTTGTGGGCTGGGGCCAAGCATGCTTTAACTTTTTCCCGTTGTGTTGTTTTTCAGTCAAGAGATAGTAAAAAATAGAATTACTATGAAGGGGTTGGTCCATAGCAAAAAGATATGGTTGTGCTTAAAAAGTTTGAGAACCATTGCTCTATGGGACCCAGAATGCTCTTTTGCACATAGTAGATGATCAATATGCCAAATAAATAGACTTCCTTCACACCTCTTTTTTTTTCTTCCCTCATTCCTACTTCCTGGTTTTCTTACTTTGCTTACTGTCATGTCACATACTCCATGTCACATACTCACTACTTCACTACCACCAGCTCCCCCTCACACACATGTGTGAGAAGCACACACACCCCTACCACACACACACCTATGCTGACAGTAATTCGAACAGATTATCTAGGACTGACATGTCTGCAGCCATACATGGCATCTGCCCAGCCAGCCTTGTCCCGACATGCCCTATGGCTCCCCAAATGTAGCCTCCTGATTCTGCTTCCACTGCTGACCCTAACAAAACTCTTGTTCCCTTTCCATGTTTCTGGGAGGCTCTGAGAAAAAAAAGCCAATTAAACTAATTTGCACTAGGTAGTGAATGACTTGCTATTATCTTTTCATGGAGAGATATTTATTTGCTAAAATTAATTTTTAACTAGTAGCATTTCAGGTCAAGTAAGTAAGGAATTTGTCTACATTGGTGAAAGTCTCTCCATAATCATGACACTCAACTTTCTCTGCTATTTAAAATTGGTCTGAATAGGAAGGGTTTACCACCACACATATAACCTTATTTTCCTGACAAACTCTTTCCCCAACCAAATAGATGAGTTGGCAACTCACTAGCTTTTAGTCCTAACTGCCCTGTCAGATCCTCCTTCCTCATTGAGCACAAACGTCTTCCAGGACAAATGGCACCTCCCCCCCGCCCCTGCCCCCCCCACCCCCCTCTCCAACTACATAGTGTAAAGCTCAATATCTACCCATTCCCTAGGTTCTTCACACTTGGAGGTGGGTGAAACACCTGGTTATAGCTGCTCCTGGAAGAAAGGGAAGAAGCCTAGGCTCCTGCAGGCTATGACTCAATTGACACTACCCCTTTCTTTGTTTTCATACCTCCATCTCTGCAGTCATTCAGAAAGAACCAAAGTCATTCCTATGACTTACCCTGGGCCTAATTCACACCTAGCCCAGAGATAATGATGCATTTCATTAAGTGTGTCAGATTATTTCTGATGTAAGTTTTGATTCCAGTCCTCATGCTACTTTTCATTTTCCAAGGGCAACTCCAACTGCCATTGATGCCACTAAAAACTGAGGTCAATATAGGTAATACCCACCATCCTGGCTCCATAGGGATGGTCAAGGATAAAATGATAGTTTATATGAGAAAATCCACCGCATCCTTAATTAGAGATAAGACATTGTGTTCCCATCTTCTATACACACAGTTTACACCAGCTTCTAAAACCAACAGACAATCCCCACACCTCATGTTAGCTGTTAAGCTCCAGCTCCTTTAGCCATTTCTTCAGCAATGCTAACAAGGAAAAATGATCTGATGAGTGATTCCCTTGCTTTTTCATCTCTGGTCCCAATCAATAATGCAGTGAATCCTGGATACAGCCTGTGCCATGATTGTTCCTCCTTCAGCTGTGCAGGATAAGGATCCCTGTACCCAAGCTACAGAGTGGTGCAGAGGGCGGGGGGTATGAAGGGGATGGAGTCTTGGATGTACGTAGCCATATGGGGCCCATGAGGATTGAAGTCAACATTTGTTTCTCCAAAGGTCTTGGGCTGAAATACTGTGCAATGCTACCAGGTCGCAAAAGGAGAAAGGATGGTGACTAAGACAGGAAACATAAGGTTGGGGCATTGTGTGTAAGCCCCACCCCCTACCCCACCATCCCAACAAGACAGCCCTGGCTGAGAGAGTATGCAGGATGTCAACTTGCTGAAGCTGAAATCTCTTAGGAATATTTCTCCTGTAAAACTTAAACTACTCTTGTCAACTAATCACCAAGGAGCAACAGCTGGGTCTTCATGAAATATGGATGCCTTGTAACCTTAAGTTCACTTTGGCCTTTTCTTCATAATGACGTGGGATAAGGAGAAGGATGTTTTAGAATAGCGAGGAAACCAAATAATAGAAGGAGCAACATATGCCAGAGATAACCAAGAAGGTAAAAACATCTGCTTAGGTTTGCCTACGAAAGAAAGAAATCATATTACTGAAAAATTAGTGCATGGCCAAGCATACCTTAAAACAGGAGAGGAACGTTTGGGCCCTGCTCACAAAGAAATAACAATTTCTTCTTACATTTGCATTTGCCCATTACATTCTGTTGAAAAATGCAGACAGTTTCCTGCATCGGTATACCTGCATTATCATAGAACAAAATAGGGAGACATTTGATCTAGACAGAAGGTCCAGGTCCACTTGCAAAATCCCAGGGCAGTCTTGAAGTAGGAGGAAAAATAATCTGTGCCAGGTGCTGTACCAGAAGCTTCCATATGAGAGCTATAATTAAATTCTCACAACAACCCTGTAAAACAAAGTGTAATTATCCCCATTTTATAGATAATGAAACTGAGCCTTGAAAAAGTTAGATAATTTGCCCAGAACTGGAGAACTGAAATTATAATCCACATCTATGTGATTCAAAGACCATATTCCTTCTACTACAGCACCTCATAGTTAAACAACCACATTACCCATTAGACAGATACTGTCTGGTGCCATGAACAAATCTCTCAAGAAATCCACTGTAAGACTGATGGATGCCAGAGATGGGGGTTGCCAGAGGACTTAGGTGAAGGTGGTAGAAAGGTACAAACCTCCAGTTACAAGACAGGAAAGTCCTGGGAATGTAATGTGCAACATGGTAACTATAGTTAATAATACTGTGTTGTATATTTGAAAGTCAGTAAGAGGATAGATGTTAAAAGTTCTCATCACAAGAAAAATATTAGAACCATGTGACGTGATGGATGTTAAGTAAACTTATTGTGATAATCATTTCACAATATATACATATATCAAATCATTATATTGTATAGCTTAAACTTATACTATGTCCATTATATCTCAATAAAACTGGAGGAGGAGAGAAAAATCCATTGCATCCATTGTTTCCTAGTGAATACGGGCATGCTCATGACTGTGAATCACCATCATGCTGAAAATTAAAAAAAAAAAAACTACTAAAACTATTTTTAAACATCCTGGGCCTTTGCAGCTCAAAATAGTGAATTGAGCACATACTTTTTATCTCTACACCCTTCTGAGACCCTGTGAAAATTGTAATAGTGGATTTAAAAAGATAAACCCAGTAGCAGAGGATGCTTAGCAGCTACTGAGGTGTCAACACATTTCCAGAAAACAGGGCAAAGTGGGAGAGGATTAGTGAAAGACACGAAGGTTGCCACAGGCTCAGACATTGTAGGTGAGGCTCAGATGGAGGGGCATGCACCAGGCTGGAACCCTGCCAGGCTATGATGGTTCAGGGAAGACATGGCATGGCAAGGATGAGAAGAAAGCTGGACCATGAAGGAGTAAAGAGTAGTTCTCAAGCAGAGCTACATGGTGGGATGTAGAGACATTTAAAAACCAACAATGCCTGGATTCCACACTGAGACATTCTGATTTAATTGGTGTCAGGTGCAATTCAGGTATTGGGAGGGTTTAAAAGCTCCCCCAGGTGATTCTCATGGGCTGTCAGGGCTGAGAACCACTGGCTTAAGGTCATGGAAACCATGGAACCCCCAGGCCCACATCAAACAGCTGCTTCTTCACCTTGAGGCAAAGAGGAATCACATGGAGTAGTATCAGAAATGTAGAGAAAGACATATTCTAGCCCTATACTTAACATTTTGGTGAACACCAAATAGTCACATCATGCCAATAATATAAATATTGGCTATTGGTTTTCAACTGTTAGCCTTACTGTGAAAACACATAAAGAATAATTTTAGAACAGAATATAAATATTTTTACCTGAACTATTATAAAACCAAAGAATCAAAACCCATGCAGAGGAACCAGCCAGGTGCATTTTTAAAAACATTCTCATACATAGCCAAAATGGAAAAAAACTGATTCATCCTTCATCATTTTTCTTCTTCATAAATTATTTTCCAAAACAGATATAGTGGGCAGTCCCTCTTAATCTTCCCCTCACTCAGACACACCCACACATACACATTCATACACAATGAAACCCAGATTGCCTGTGTCATTAGGTGAGTTCAGTTTTTATTTTGAGGCTCACCCATTCTTCAGACCCCCACCACCTTTGTCCTGCACACCTCCTTCCTGGCTCCCTTGGGGCCATTCTCACTGATGGTCTTATGGTTCTGAAATCATCCTGGACACCACACCCTGTTTGGCACACCAAGCCAGCTACTTGCTAATGCTCCGACTCTTCTGGTAGAAGTTTTTACATGGTTCGTGGAGTCTCTTCTTAGAAATAGAAGTAGTAGCATGGATGGAGTAGGTTACATTAGTGGTCCTGAATCTTCATCCCTCTCTTCACCATGGGACTAGGCATTTCTTCCCCCTAGAGAAGCAGGATATATATCCCACCCTCATGATGGTGGATTTAGACATTGACTTGCTTTGGTGAATGGAATGTTGAGCAGAGGTGAATGATTGTAGGCTTGAAAAGTCTTGCACAATTGGGCATACATCTCAGCCATGATGAGACGCCCTCCCCTGATATAGCTGCATGGCCTCCAGCCTGAGCTCTGGATGGACACATGTAGGGCAGACCTGAGACCCGTCCTCAGGTAGGAGATAAGGCACTGAAGATCGATATCTTAAAGTAGAGCTGCCCAGTCAAGCCATTCTAACTCAACCAGTCCTCAGATATGTGGTTCAGCCCAGACAAAACCAGCCAAGATGGACCTACCCTCTAGCCAACCCACAAATGAATGAGCTAAATTAATGTTTACTGTTGTATGCCATTAGAGTTGTGGTTGTGAATGATGCAGCACGTGTAGTAACTGCTATTTAATACAGATAAACTCTAAATTCTATGAAAGTAGAGAGTCATTCTTGTTAACTGCTGTACATCCAGCATCTAGTACTGTGTCTGGCAAATAATAATGCTTAATGAGTAATTGTTGAGTGCATAGAAAAATAAATGAATGAATCCATAACAACCAAAGGAAAACACTGAAAGAGCTAGCATGCGGCACATAATTTGAGTTGCTGATTGTATTAAAATTGTATAGAGAAACAGAACCAAAAGAATGTGTGTATACACACACCCACACAGACACAGACACAGATTTATTATAAGAAATTGGCTCTCATGATTATTGATGGTGGCGAATCCCAGATTCTACAAAGTGCCAGCAAACTAGAGACCCAGGATGGTTGATCATTTAATTTTAGTCTGAGTCCAAAGGCCTGAGAACCGAGAGAACTTATAATGGAGTTCTAGTTCAAGGGCTCAGACTCAGGAAGAACCAATGTTTTCAGTTCTGATCCAAAGGCAGGAAAAAGCTTATGTCCCAATTCAAAGGCCATTGGGCAGGAAGAATTCTTTCCTTCTCAGGGGAGAACAGTCTCTTTGTTCTACTCAAGCCTTCAACAGATTAGATGAAGCCCACCCACTTTGGGGGGGGGTCAATCTACTTTATTCCATCTACTGATTTACATATTTATCTTATTTAAAAAAAACTCTCACAGAAACACCTAGAAAAATTTTTTACCAAATATCTGGGTACCTTGTGAACTAGGCAAGTTGATACATAAAATTAACCATCACACTGGTTTTATGCACATCAACAAGCTTTATATGTAAGCTCTCCATGTGGTAAATCCCCAGGGCAGAGGTGGCTCACCCACCATCTATCATTTTCCAGAACAGTTATAGTGATGGATGAATACAAAACCATAAGTGTTCATTGTTCCATAATGTGACATCTTTGCTATGCTGCTACTAGCCAGGGTCTACTGTCATTTAGATATGAAGGAGAAGGGGAGGAGGGATGGAAAGAAGAAAGGATATCGCCCAACATCAACCCTAAATTCCAGAAACACCATGTGCAGACTTTTTTAAAGGCTGGCTTCCCCATAATACGTTTTGAAGGGTTTGAAATTGGCCTAATGTAGACCAACAATAAGAGAGAGTCACGTTTATAGAGCAGAAAATCTATACTCTCTAGACACTGGCTTACTGCAGGAGAATTCAAGGTATTGACCTTCAATTCAATGCTGAGATAAGAGGTGCTAATCTGTCCAACCTCCCAGGCACTTCCAGGATGACACAGATCTCTTCAGCCACAGCTTTGTAAGTTACTAAATGGCCCTTTATTGACTCAGTTTGGAATGACACTCCCAGGATAGAGTGGAAGGCTCTATCAATGAACCCAAATTGCTCTTCCCTACTTCTTTCATGGTGCCTGAAATTCTTTTAATAGAGGTTTAAAACTGCAAATTACCTTGGCAGAAGGAAAAAGGAATGTATATTCCTTAAGATCTCCAGAGATGGGAATGTCTCATTTCAGTCGCTCCTGTCTCTACACCTCCTCTTTCCCCAAAGAAGGAATCCCACTAAACTTGGTCAGTTTCCAAGACATCAATCAGGGCATGTTTATTTATGTAGTTCTTCTTGTCCTCTTCTAGCTCAAAGATCAATGTCAGTCAATGGTCCAAGGCCTTCCCCACAAAAAGGAGATCTGATCCTCTTGCTTTAACTTGCTCATACTTTTCTCTGTTTCTTTATCTTTCTTTCTCTATGTCTCTCTCTCTGTGTCTCTCCCTGTTTCTTCCTTTCACAAAGCCATTCTGCTCTCCTGGATGCATTTTTGTCTTCTTCTATGGGTCCCCTGGTCTTCTGGGTGGCTAGCCAGTCTGTGGGGCACTTCAAGATCATGGGTTTGTTATGGGAGGGCAGTGCTGGACTAGTCCATCTTCTATACCTCAGCATCTTCAGAGTTCTGTGCTCGGCACACTGTCAGCCCAACCGTGATGAACAGCAATAAGAGACTCACTTTCTTTCACTGCTGTCCCAGTCTCTATCTCTAATTGGATCCTTGAGGGGAAAACAACTGTAGGCCAGGGTCAGACTCAGGAGTGCCTGCTCTCTTGGTCCCTGTCCCATTCCAATAAGATTCAAACCCCTTAATTCTGCTTAAGAGCATTAAGGTGTAAAGGACTTACCAAAGATCTTCCTGAATTTTTGTGGCAGAGAGGGGGCCAAAATGGAAAAAACAATAAAGAAGAGATTACACTTCTGACAGGGCAAGGTGACAGCAAAGGATACATCCAAATATCCAGACTGCAGGCAAAGACTTACCCCACAGCACGATTCAGTGCCGCCCACTCCATGTGAGTACACAAGGAGACAGAAACACTCCATCTAGTCTTGTGCACTCTATCAGGCAAAGTAATCACTAGAGGGTCCCTTTTCTTATGGGAAACTAGAAATCACTTGTTCAAGAATTCTCACTTATGGAAGCTTCCATATTAAAACCTATGTCAAGGGACCAGGCTACTTGGTGGGGCAGGAAAGAAGAGGGTTGTTTTAAGAAGTTTCCAAGGAAGCTACTGGTGAGAATGCAAACTGGTGCAGCCACTCTGGAAAACAGTATGGAGGTTCCCCCAAAACTTAAAACTAGAATTACTCTATGACCCATAAATTATACTACAGGATCCAAAAATGCTGATTCGGAGGGGCACATTCACCCCAGTGTTCATAGCAGTGCTATCAACAATAGCCAAATTATGGAAAGAGCCCAAATGTCCATTGACTGATGAATGGATAAAGAAGATGTGGTGTATATATACACAATGGACTATTACTTGGTGATGAAGAAGAAGGAAATCCTGCCATTGATAACAACAGGGATGGACTTGAGGGTATTATGCTAAGTGAAATAAGTCGGTAAAAAAAGGATATATAATTTCACTCGGATGTGGAATTTAAAAAACAAAACAGATGAGCATATGGGAAGGAAAGGAAAAATAAGATAAAAACAGAGAGGGAGGCAATTCATAAGATGCTCTTAAATACAGAAAACAAACTGAAGGTTACTCATTTAGGGGTATTGGGTGGAGGGATGCGCTAAATGGGTGATGGACATTGAGGAGAGCACTTGCTAAGATGAGCACTGGGTGCTGTATGTAAGTTCTATTCCTGGAACCATTATTATGCTATATGTTAACTAACTTGGATTCAGTCTACTTTTTAGCATTTAAAAGCAAAAGATGAGCTTACTTATGTGCCACATTATACCACACCATGTAGTATAAAGGGTGTGTGTGTGTGTGTGTGTGTGTGGTGTGCATAATCTGGAAAGACTCGAGAGTGTATGAAGAACAAGAGAGCAGGCTTGAAATACGTCATAGATTGGAAGCATGATACCAAATATATTACAAACCAAGTTTATATTGGAATTAAGTCTGAGTTCTAATTTTTGTCTTTTTTAACTAAAATAAAAACTTACCAACAATAAAAGCTTTGATGGCATTCTCATAGAAAGAATATAGATGGAACGACGAATAATTTTTAGTTTTCTTTTAAAATCTAAATTGGGTGCTATATTGCAAAGATGTATCCTACAAAATATTATTTGAAGACCAAGTCGCCCAAGTATATGGGTGAAAGGTGATCTTCTAAAGGTTTAGGTTTTTTTATTTCCTCCTGGAGGACTTTGTTCCGATAAGGCTGATTTCTGCCTTAAATGTCTGTGATTTAAAATATGACTTTTCTGAACTTTATAACCTTATTTTGAAGGAAACCATTTTTAGAGCAAGGGATAAAATTCAATTAACTGAGATGACAGAAAATAATCTACTAAGCGAATATATCAAGCAATTGGAGGCTTTCATACCTTTCAAAAAGGAAATAACCTATTTCTTGCCTTGTTATCTAATGACACAGGAGTTTATTTCTCTTGAAGCTGTTACAGATCTACCTAATGAGGCCTAAACACTGTTGCCAAGCAATTAGAGTTTTTATTGTGTCACTAATTTCCGTCATATCCGTAGTTGCTGATAACCATTAGCCAATACCGTCTCATCTAAGAATATACATGTATGCACGAGTGCATACACATGCACACACAGAAACACACACCCTCCAGATGGCTGAGAATTAGAGCCACTGACAGCTCGGGCCAGTAGCTGTGGGTGAGCATCCTTAGTTACCAAACTTGGACATTTCTGCGTATCTTATTAGCTGACGCATTGTGCTGACCTATCCTCATTGCTCATTTGCTACTCTGTGGGTACAATTTATTTCATAGGCATCAAAAGATGGCAGCATTTCCTAATATGAAAACACACACAGCAATTGCATTTTCCAAAACACCACTTCACTATTACCTGTCCCACGTGCTTTTCTAGAACCTTGTCACGTCCCCATCAAGAATTTGAGGTTCCTGGGTGGCTCAGTCAGTTAAGCGTCTAATTCTTAATTGCAGCTTAGGTCATGATCTCACAGTTCATACATAGTTCGAGCCCCATTTGGGGCTCTGCACTGATAGTGCAGAATATGCTTGGGAATCTCTCTCCCTCAAAATAAATAAACTTTTTAAAAAGCAGAATCTAATTCACTTCCCTTGAATGTGGGCTGGCTCACAATGAGCTTGGAATCCAAGAGAATCCAACAGAAGTAATTTAAAGTAAGGTCATAAAAACAAACACACTTTCTGCCTTAGGACCTGAAACACCTTCTCTTACAGGCTTCAGCTGCTAAGCCCAGTGGCTAGAGGGCCGCCATCCTGTGAGGAAGCCTATGCAGACAGACCACATGGAGAGAGATTTCCAGCCATCTCTAGCTGCTCTAGAAAGCCATCTGCTCTACCAGCTCCAGCCACCAACTGATGGCAATTGCCTATAAAATGTGTCCAGTGAAGCCTTCCTGAATTATTGACCCCAGAAAGTAGTAATAAAATGATAGTTGGAGATTAAGACAATAAATTTTGCATACTTATAAGAACATGGGGCCTGTGGGGGGTAGGGGGTAGCGTCTGGGTGGCTCAGTCAGTTAAGCATCCGACTTCAGCTCAGGTCATGATCTCACAGTCTGTGGGTGGGAGCCCCACATCAGGCGTGTGCTGACAGCTCAGAGCCTGGAGCCTGGTTCAGATTCTGTGTCTCACTCTCTCTCTCTCTCTGCCTCTTCCCCGCTTGCTCTCTGTCTCTGTCTCTCAAAATAAAATAAAAACATAAAAAAGAACATGGGTATGGTTAGAATATTTCTGTATATATACTCTTTTCCTTAATAGTTAGAGCACACTATTGGTGTTATGTCCACACTCTGTTGGCACTCACTGTGCCCAATACTGGCCTTTGACTTCTTCCCAAAAGCCACAGTCACTCTCTGTTTGGGGGCTTTCCTAGCTGCAGCATGCATGGCCACTGAGGGGCAAGCCAGAAGTACTAGGGAGTTATTGCCTACAGGGAAGCCCTTAGTTAATGAAAAATGGAAGTTTCTAGATAAATAGATTTTTGTCCCTTAGATGGGAAAACTCTAATGCAGGATCTACCCCATCCTCAGTGTGGTAGTAGACTCTATAACACTCTTCTGGCTGCCTTTCCTCTCCTGACCCACCCAGGCACCCCTGGGACACATGCATTTTAATGGGTGGCTCAGTCAGGTAAGCACCAGATTCTTGATTTTGGCTCAGATCATAATCTCACAATTTGTGAACTCGAGTCCCTCAGCAGGCTCTGCACTCACAATGCAGAGCCTGGGGGAATTCTCTCTCTCTCTCTCTCTCTCTCTCTCTCTCTGCCCTCCCTGCACACTATCTTTCTCAAAATAAATAAATAAACTTGGGGCACCTTGGTGGCTCAATTGGTTAAGCACACAACTTCAGCTCAAGTCATGATCTCTTGGTTCTTGAGTTTGAGCCCCATGTCGGGCTCTGTGCTGACAGCTCAGAGCCTAGAGCCTGCTTCAGATTCTGTGTCTCCCTCTCTCTCTGCTCCTCTCCCACTTGTGCTGTCTTTCCTCTCTTTCAAAAAAATAAACTTAATAAAATAAAATAAAATAAAATGCATGTGTCCTGAATGGAGAATTTTGTCAAATGCAGCCTTACCCTTGTCTCACTCCAAATTTTGAAAAATATTTAAGTCAAAAAAATGTATTGCTAATTAACTGTATGCCTGGCACTCTGTTAGACAATGCAACATGTACAAGAGAAAAGATACACCCCAAAGTTACAGCACTTGAAAGTGGCCAGAGGAGCCACCCTCCTCACGGCAAAAATCCAGGAACCGTGTATATAGTGACTCAGGCAGGTGAGAGGCTTGCAGAGAAGGGAACTCCACATGGGGCAGTGATATCAGGGTAGTGATTCCACCTGCCTTTCTATTCCCAGGGACTCCCTACACATTGTGGGAAAGGATTTCAGGAACAACCAGGCTTGTGGGAGCTCAAGTAATTAGCTTGGTACCTAACCAAAGACTATACCTTTATAGTAACTGCCATTCATAAAATACCTCTTCCACATCACACAGCCTTCAAGGGCTTTTACATATGCAAGGTGGTGACACTTTATGCAAAGGGTGTTGTTCCTGAAGAAACTTCATAATGCAAGGCCTGCATTATTCAACATTAATCCCAAGAAGGAGGTATTTCTTATTACCAGCCAGTCATGTATATGGCAACAGCATAAAATCTGTGTACCATTCCCCCCGACCTGTCAGCTTTGAAATTACACAATTCTGTACTAATATTTATCTCATGGAGACTTGATTTATTTCAAATCTGGGCAAATATGTAAAACAACTAATATTTTACATTATACAAAATTAAACTCATATAAATATGCCCTCCCTACATAATTATTATCATCTTCATTTGTATGCTAATAGTGACATTAATAATATAATAATTATATAATATTTACAAAGAGCCCCATATTTATTAAGTGCTTACCATAGAGAAGTGTTTAGTACAGATGTTAACTCATTTAATGTACTACAAAGTAAATGCTACTATTATCCCAGTTTATAGGTAGAAGAAACTGAGGCACGGAGCTTACGTAGCTTGCTCACATTACCCAACTCATCAATGGGCAGATACAGCCAGGCGGTCTGTCCCTAGAATCTGCTACACTCTCAATCACCAGACTCTACTTCCTCATTTACCCCCCATAATGATCCTAGTATGAAAGTATTGCTTTCCTGTTTTAGAGATGAAAAAACTAAGGCCTGCGTAAGTTAGTCAGAATTCCAACCCATTTCTCTCCAGCTCTAAAACCCACACTGCTTGCATCAAACGCAGCTAGATCCTTCTGTTTCCTAGTTGTATTGATGCTAAGGTAGACAAAGGCCAGTGCTCACCAAGACTGCTTTTGTCAAGACAAACTCTTTTACTTCAATATAGAGATAGACAAATGGAAAAGACTCATTTTATCATGAAACATGATGAGAGGCAGGAAAGCCTAGTAGTTAGGTGATCTTACACCAATAATAGCAAACATTTATTAAGTCCCGACAGAAACCAGGCACTGTTCTGGGCACCTTCCACATATCAGCTCTGTACTGCTCTTTCTCCCATTGTACAGCTATGTCAGAGGCAAAAAGAGAGGGTTGGGGGTCCAGGTGTTGCTCTGGAGAGCTGCCGCTCCTCAGTAGAACTGAGAACAGTGTGGATGACAAATCCCTCCTCCAGCTCACTCACAAAGCTGCAGGTGGGCTCCACTGTATGCTCTCAGAGGAGAACAGCAGTGACCCCAGCAATGCCAGGGGAGAAAATGCAGAGTCATGGCCTTCACTATTCTCCTGAAGAGACACCCTATGGATTTCCTGGAGGACCCTTGGGGCAAATGAATTGATGACCACCAGGGCACCCTTTAGGGGCAACAGGGAGCAGAGCCCAGAGGCAAGAAGAAGGCACAAAAGGCTTCTCCTGGTGGGGAAGAATGGATGCTGACATCGCTGCCTGAGGAAGCTAAGACAGGAGACAAATTGCACAACGCTGGTAAAGAGAGTCCCCAGGGACCTTGTGTGGCTTTGGGAACTAATTTTTACAAAGCTTTGAGAGACTGTGTCTCATTAATGACTGTTAGGTTCCTATAAGCCTAATGGTGCATTATGTCATAAGTGCTGACTTTGCTATTTGCTTAATTGAAAATTATTTTAACATATCATCAGGGTATGTGGAAATGGAATGGGCAAGCCAGCCTCAGTGAATATACAGCAAAGGTGTGGGTTGAAAATTGATAATCCATAGATATCACAAAGAGAATGTACTATAATTCTCAGTTAAGTAGTATTCTATACATGAGCATATACTTCATTAGGGTAATACTCTGTACCTGTATAAATGTATAGATTATATAAATGCTGCAGGTACCCCACCAAGGCTTACTTTATGAGGCCAGGTGCCGACAGCCACCTTCCAGGAGTGGTGGCTGCTTACGGCTCTCACCTGCCTTCGTCTCTGGAGAATCGCCCACTGCCAAAAGGGAAGCCACCTCACACGTGGAGTTATGGGCAATCAGGAGCCAGTGACTATTTCATAGGGGTTCATATGTGCTTCAAGGAACATGAACTCCATGGTGCAATTCACACTCCATAGTACCCCTTGGGATCAGGGTGAAACTAGACCCCAGGCAAAGATCATAGCTTTGCACAGCATTAACTAGTGAGATAGAAACTGTATTTCCAGCTACCAATCAGAGTGGAATTTTCAAGGCTGGTTAGTTCCTACTAGATAATCCTTTGGAAGTAATCCAACTTATTATCATTTAAGGCTAGGATCCTGTGTGAGACAGCAAAATCCTAGAAACCATCGACAAGTTAGGAAAAGCACGGTACATACAATGGAAAATACTAAACCATTATAGAAATCAGGACACAGATATGTATCTACCGACACAGAAAGTGCAAATCCAGGTTATAGAATCGTGTGTATAGCATGTGACTTTACTTGATGCTGTACATGTATTCATTTATTTATTCACACACACACACACACACTCACCCCCCCCCACACACACACAGAGAATGTCTTAGTGTGTCTGGCTCCCCCCAGATCAGCCTGATTCAAGGGCTTGTGTGTGGACAGTTTATTTTGGAAAGTGATCACAAAAATTGGAGGGGAGGGCTAGAGAAATGGGAAACACGGAAGTAGGGGGGAAAACCCAGGGACAATTATTGAGCCAAATACCCTGGGTTCCGTCCTATTTGGGACCCTCTCAGCAGCTGTGTAGACAGCCTCAGAATTGTCCACTTGCAGAACAGAAGAAGAGGTGTTTTTATTCACTGGATCCAGCCCCTATTGGTCAGGGGTTGCCCCGGAGGGTGTTCACTCCTTTCACCTCCTGTGAGTACCTCCCCAGATGGGCACAAGTGATCACCTGCAGTGGTAGAGGAGCCCTGTGGCAAAGGTAGGCAGGGGAGCTGGAGTTATACCTGCATAGTCAGTGGCCATGGCTGGACTTAAAATGTGGGCCAAGGGGCTTTGAGGAGGATATGGGGGATTGTTGGCAAGATTCTTTATTTTCTTTATGTTTCCTGTATTGTTAAATTATTTTTGTAACAAGCATGTAAATTTTTTTTTTTTCAAAAAGACGATGAAGCTATCTCAAAAGAAGAAATCATTGCATTCAACGCCATTATTTCACAGAGGAGTAGATGAGGCACGGGGCAGTATTCACAGACTGGTAGCTCAGAGGACTGTGTGCAGTGTGAGCGCAGTATTATGGCCCACCCAGCCCTGGGGATGTATAGGATGCTGCCTACACACTGCAGCTCAGTGCAGACGCGGACCACACCAGGCAGTAATGTCCCCGTGAGGGAGAAAGAAAAAGGAATGGGGTATGTGGATCCATTGGCTTATCTCTGTGTGAAAGAACAAGTGTGGAATCATTTCCATGGACCTGAAACACTAAAGAGAAAGGTGGATGCCACAAACAAGACTGCCTTTCTTGCCCACCGCTTCTTGGGCTCATCCCATCTTGGCAGCTTCAGCCACTAGCACAGGATGCCTGACTTAGTTTATGTTTCCCTCAAAGCAGAGCCTGAGACAAGGATTTGAGTGCAGATGGTTTGTTTGGGAGTTAGTCTCAGGGAGCCCTGTGAGGAAGGGGTGGAAGCCAGGCAAGAAGAAACCTGATGTGCATCGGTGAGGGTGGGCACTCAGGGTTCAACCCCCCAGGATCCACTAAGAGGCTGTGGGGACTGTCCCTCTGAGAGGTTAGAACACTGGAAGATTTTGCTGATCCCCACCCTTCATTGGTTGAGGGTCACTCCTGGGGTGTTAACTCCCTGACACTCATGGTCTGCCCCATGCATGATGAAAGAAGCTTACAGAGTGAGGGAGCTGTCTGCAGGCCATCTCCAAAGTAGGCTTAAGGAACATGGGCAGAATCCTAACAGCATCTACTACACTCCCAAAACTCAGAATTGAGATTTTTCTCCTGGGTCTCCTGGGTCTACTGGCTAAGCCATTCAAAGGATAACAGAGCAGTTAGTAGGACCCTGACTATAATTTCTGTTCCCCTCCCCCATCGCTCCAGGGGTTGGGGGAGGTATAGAGAGAATGGGAAAATGTTGATGCAAAAGGCCAAAGCTAGGAGCAGACCAGCTGCCTGAATGAGTTGCTTGTTCTCAAATAGAGAAAAAACTGTATCTGAATGGTTAGTCCTCACATGTTACAACAGCCAAAGACTGACCCACAAAGACTGTTACTGGCCCAGAGTGTTGTCAACTGGGAAATCTTCATGTGCTGCTTTTCCTTTTAAACACCAGATCCTAGAGCCAGGCCAAGATATTTGAAAGCAAATTGTGAGCCCCGTCTGCCAGCTGGGGGCATGCTGAGACAAAGGAAAGGCTCTAGCTGGCAGAGCTCACTGGAGACCTTAATCCAGCCAGGCTGATTTTAACACATTTGTTCCCATGTTGCATGGACATTCTTCCATCCTCAAAGCTGCTTCTTCAAAAAGAACTTTTCTGTTTGTTATCAGCTTATTTACGGTTTTAGATTCAGCTATAGATCACAGAGTTTATAAACCTCAGCCAGCTGAAGGGGAAATCTCCCCAGGGTTCCATCTAAATTGTGAATAAATAGGTGTTGCAGCTGAAGGGGTCATAACATGGATTCTGTGGGGTGGCTTCATGCAGGATCTCTTCTAGAAAACAAAAAGAACTGAGGAAACAAGATGATCCATATGCCACAACGTAATCTTCAAGGTCATAGGTCATGTTGAAAGGAACCCCTTAAAAACGTTTGCTATCCATAAAGCTTCTTACAATTGAGTGTCGATCAGTTGAGCCAACTTAGCTTGGCAGAATATCATGCAACATTGCTGAAATTAAGTGTCTCAGGCTGACAGGTAGACAAAGTCTAGGAATGAGACAGTAATATTGAGTTTCAGGGTGAGGGAAAAAATGTAAGCTGAGCCTCAGTATAGAAAAGGTTAAGAATATTTTTGCAAATGCTCTCAGAAACACAATCCAAAAGTCCATTTAAAATCCTGAATGGGGGCGCCTGGATGGCTCTGTCAGCTAAGCGTCCAACTTCGGCTCAAGTTATGATCTCACAGTTAATGAGTTCGAGCCCTGTGCTGCTGCTCCAGATTCTGTATGTGTGTGTCTCTCTCTCTCTGCCCCTCCCCTGCTCATGCTCTATCTCTCCCAAAAATAGGCAAACATTAAAAATAATAATAATAACAAAATCCTGAATGAATACCCTTAAAAAATATTCAGGATGCTCAATAGTTAATCAACTGTTTGTTCATGTCTCTAAAATTAATAGATACACTAAAGCTGAGACTTAATTTATCCAGGATGCAAAGCCTCGTTTATGACCACCTATTTGGAAATTGCTAAATTCATAAAGAAAGACTTCCTCCAGATGACATTAGTAAAATTAGTCAAATATAAAGAAAAATATTTTCATTTTCAAGGTCATATAAAATGTTTTTCATTGAGAAAAAGTATTAAAGGATGCTTATAAAAAAGACACAGGGAAAGAGTAAACTTATCATATATTCTAGACAGTCTTTTATGTTACTGTTTTTGTAAGTCATTCATTCAAAAAGTAAAATTTGCAATTCATTCATTCATCCATTCATTCAACAAAGATATGCATGACTCCTCTCCCAAACACTCTGCTGGACACTAATGATATAATAATACTGTAGACAGTTGGATTCCTAACCCCCTGAGCTTACCATCTTGCCACAAGTGGAAAGGGAGGTATTTTATATTTGTGCATGGATGTCCATTGTAAGAAAAAAAGTATTAAAGACCAAAAGAATTTTAACAGCTAACAATCAGAAGGATCAAAAGGAAAAAGGTTGGGCTGGGTTCTGAAACAGGAGTGAGCAAGTTTGTGGGTTTCCAGATACTGGAAGGCCCCCACAATAGGCCTCCAAATGAACCAAGGAAATACCCAGCATCTCTCACCTGTACAACAGGGAAGTAATGATACCTAACTCATAGGATTGCTTCAGGGAATATGCAGAAAAGGCAAGTCTGGTGGCACCATCATAAATGCTCAGTTGATGTGACCTGCTTTGATATTAGCAAGTAACTCAGATAGCACCATGTTTGGCACTAGAAAATGGTCTATACATATTGATTCAATTCTCTTGCTACATTGATATACATGCCTACCTTAAGCCAGGCTCTCCAAAGTGAGGCATTCATGAAAATCCATTGGGTGAAGAATAAAAAATATTAGGACTTCTATTTGTAAGTTTTTATATTAAAATGCCAAAATGATCAAGCTTTATTGAAATATATTATGTGGATTGACACTAGTGCCCTTCCTTGGTCTGTGTGTCAGTCTTGCATGCTATAAGGAGCCCCGAGGGAATGTAGGAATGTCACTGCTCCAAGGACCAGAGAGTGGCACTCTTATTTGGGGGCCTTTTGTGAGCTCTACTAAAGGAATGTATAGATTACATAAATTTACCGTTTAACTAAATTAACTCCCCCATTTGGGGAAGGTGGCTTTAAAATATTCTAGGGGCACCTGGGTGGTGCAGTCAATTAAGTGTCCAACTTTAAGCTCAGGTCCTGATCTCACAGTTGTGATTTCAAGCCCCACACTGGGCTCTGCGCTGATGATGCAGAGTCTGCTTGGGATTTTGTTTCTTCTTCTCTCTGTCCCTCCCCCACTTGTGCTCTCTCCCTTTCTCAAAATAAATAAATAAACTTAAAAAAATAAACTAAAATATTCTAGCCAAGAAGGCGGGCCTGGCTGGCTCAGTTGGTAAAGATGGCAACTCTTGATCTCAGGGTCATAAGTTCAAATCCCACATTGGCTGTGGAGCCTACTGAATAAAATAAAATATTCTAGCCAAGAAATCACAGATTGAAGATAATCATGATATCACAAGCACAAAGGAATACAAAAAATGGCAGAGTTAACTCTTCCATTCCCATTATTCTCCACCAGCCTCATTATAAAAACTATAATGCTCCCATTAGTGTGACAAGAATTCAGTCAAAAAAATATAGAATTATAAAGAAGACTACGAGAAATAAGGATATACAATCATTATCATTGACAATGAAACTAACTCTACATGCACATTGTTGCTCTTCTATAGTAGTGATTAATTTATACAGGTTTTCAAAGTGGCTGTACCAATTTGCACTCCCACCGTCACTATGTGACAATTTCAGTTGCCTCACATCCTCATCCAGCCTTGGTATTGTCTTTTTTTTAAATTGTAGACATTTGGGTAGGTATGCAGTGGTAACTGATTGAGGTTTTAATTTGCATTTCCTTGCTGCCTAATGAAACTGAACAGCTTTTCATGTCTTTGAAAGTCTTTAATTCATTTTTCAAATTTTATGGTCTTTTTCTGATTTTTATGAATATTATATATATTCAGGGCCTGATGTAGATAGCTATATAGACCTATATTACAAATATATTTTCCTATTCTATGGCGTGATTTTTAATTCTTTCATGATTAGTGTTTATCAAATCCATTTAAGAAATGTTGGCTTTCAGAGTCATGAAGATATATGTCCATGCTACCTTTCATGTTCAAATGTACATTCCACTTGGAATTTGTTTTGTTTTATGTGAGGAAAGGTCAAAGATCCTTTCTTCCTTATGGGTAGTCAATTAACCCAGAATTGTTTATTGTAAAGACCATCCTTTCCCTACTGCACTCTTGTCTCATTTTCGCAATAAAATCACAAGACTAAATGTTGTGAGTCTGCTTCTGGACTATTAGTTCCATTGGTCTGTTTGTATTGTGTCTGTTCCATACTGTATTATTATAAAGCAGCAGTAATTAATTAAATCCATCAATTTTGTTCTTCTTCAAGATTACTTGGCTATTCTTGGCTCTTTTCATTTCCACATGAATTTTAGAATCAATTAATAAATTTCTACCACACACACACACAAATCTGTTGATTTTCTGGGATTGCCTTGAATCTACAGATATAGCTAGCATTTTTATAATATTGTCATCCAATCCATTAATATATCTCAGTAGTTTTGTGAGACCTTTGTGCAGATCTCTTGCACATCAGTATTTATTCCTAAATACTTCATTTTTTAAATGTTTGTTTATTTTTAAGATGGAGAGAGACAGAGTGCAAGCAGGAGAGGGTCAGAGAGAAAAGGAGACACAGAATTTGAAGCAGGCTACAGGCTCAGAGCTGTCAGCACAGAGCCCGAAGCAGGATTCGAACCCACAAACCATGATATCAGGACCCAAGCCAAAGTTGGATGCTTAACTGACTGAGCCACCTAGATGCCCCTAAATACTTCGTTTTTAAATGCTATTAGAAATGTTGATTTTTTCAAAGTTTCATGTTCTAATTCTTGCTAATATATTTTTTAAAATCTGATTTTGACATATTTTCATTGTATTCAGCAGCCTTGCTAAGCCCATGTATTAATCTTAATTATTCATCTGTAGATTGCTTTAACTTTCCTATGTACTAAACATATCATCTGTTTTATTTATTCCTTCTCTTTTCTTTCTTCCTCTCTTCCTTTCCAACCTTCATAAATTTTCGTTTTCTTTCAGATTTGCACTGGTTAGAAACACCACTATAATGGTGAATAAATGTGGTGATAGAAGGCATTCTCCTTTCATTCTCAATCACAGAGGGAAAGCTTTTAAGTACTTGTTATTAATAATTAATAATAATTTAATAATATAATATTTTCCATAGGATTTTTACCGATACACCTACACATTGGGCAAGTTCTCTTATATTCCTAGTATACTGTGAGGTTTTTTTAAGATAGGAGCTTAATTCAATGATACAGTATTTTGCTTTCATTGAGGTATTATTTGATTTTTTTTTAATTTTTTTATTGTGGGGAATGACATCAAAAGATTTTCATATATTAAACTAAGTTTGATTTCCTGGAATCAACCCAATTTACTCATGATTATCTTTTTGAAACATATTGATAAGAATCTGGGATTTTTCATCAATATCCATGAGAAACATTGTCCTGTTGCTTTTCTTTCTTATATTATCCTTGTGAGGTTTTTGTATCAATGTTATTCTGGCCTCATGAAACAAATTGAGAAGTGTTTCCCCCTTCTCTCTTCTCTAAAAGAGTATATATAATTTAAATTTGTTAACATTTATTTATTTGAGAGAGAGAGAGAGAGAGAGAGAGAGAGAGAGAGAGAGAGGATGAGTGGGGAAGGAGCAGAGAGAGAGGGAGGCAAGGGAGACGTAGAACCCAAACAGGCTCCAGGCTCTGAGCCCAACACAGGGCTCAAACAAACGAACCATAAGATCTGAAGTTGGAAGCCTAACCGACTGAGCCACCCAGGCGCCCCATATAAGAGTAATGTATATTATCCTTAAGTGTTGGAAGATTTCAACAGAAAAGCCATTTCTCTTGGTTTCACTTATTGGAAGTTTTTAAATCATAAATTCAACTTCTTTTATAGAAATAGAAAGACTATTCAGATTTTTAATTTCTTCATGTGTCTTTTTTTTGTAAGTTATGTTTCTTAACAAATACACACAATTCATCAAAATTTCAAACCTATTGTCATAAGTTGTTCAATATACCCTTTTATGATCTTTCTAATGTATAAAAAGTCTGTATGATGTCCTATTTTTTGTTGTTGATAAATGGCAATTTGTGGCCTTTTTCTTCTTGGTAAGTTTTGCTAAAAGTTTAATAATTGTATTAATTTTTTCACAGAACTTTTTACTGAATTGTCTCCATAATATGCCTGTTTTCTATTTAATTAGTTTCTGTGTTATCTTTCTTATTTCCTTTCTTTTACTTTCTTTAGGTTTTATTTAATGATTTTCCTAACTTCATGAGATACTTAAATCATAAATTATCTTCTTTAGATGTATATATACAATAGAATATTACTCAACTATCAAAAAGAATGAAATTTTGCCATTTGCAGCAACATGATGCTACTCCCAGATACCTTTAAGATTTCCTCTTGGTCTTTTGTTTTCATCACTTTTAACATGGTATCTGTAGCTATGGTTTCTTTGTATTATCCTGTCTTAGGTTCATAGTGCTTTTTAAATCAGCATCTTGTTATCATTTATCAGCTTTGGAACAGTCTCAGCCACAATACCTTCAAATATTGCTTCTGTCCATTCCTACCTCCCCATCCTCTACACCAAATTCAAATGTTTAGACCTTCTCTCTGTGTCGGATATATGCTTGGTGCTCTTACATGGGGCTTATCAACTTTCAGCCTCATTTCTGGGCAATCTGAGTGGACTCATTGACAAACCTTCATTATTAATAATTTTAGATATTTCCTTATGGGCCGTTCAAGTTTCCAGTTTTCTAGTCTTTTCTCTGGATAGAAAACATTTGACTTCTAGCTTTCTGGGAAGCTCTGAAAGAGAAGTGAGAATCTCAGCATGTAGCATTCATCTAGGCATTTGGTTAGTTAATCCCTCTGTTTTTATTATGGTGTTACTGTATCACTTGTCATCCTCCCATCCTCCAGTCCATTGACCCATTTTACACTCTCAAACAATGTCTTTATAGTAAAGACAATAAATATAAACTCTTTGTTAAGTATAGCAGCTGCTTCAACTTTTGGTATAATCTTTTTATCAACTAGAAGAAGTTCAGTTCTGGGGCACCTGGGTGGCTCAGTCAGTTGAGTGCTCCACTTAGGTTCAGGCCATGATCTCACCATTCGTGTGAATTTGAGTTCTCATCAAGCTCTGTGCTGACAGCTCAGAACCTTCCGATTCTGTGTTTCCCTCTCTCTCTGCCCCTCCCCTGCTCATGCTGTCTCTCTCTCTCTCTCAAAAATAAACACTTAAAAAAATTTCTTAAAGTTCAGTTCTGTTCTTGATTTGATAAATTTATCATAAATAAGTGTTGAATCTTATCAAATTAATTTTCTGCATTAATTAAGAAAAATCACATGATCTTATTTTTTATTTTATGGTAAATGTGCCTCCCCACTCTCCTGGGATAAATCCTACTTGATATTGAAATACTTTTATATACAATTGGATTCAGTTAACTGATATTTTATTTAGGATTTCTACATTTATATTCACAATGAACACAATGTTCACAATGAAATTTCTTTGTATTGTTCTCATAAAGTCTTAGAATGAAAATGAAATAGTGTATCATGCTAAGCAAAATAAGTCAAAGAAAGACAAATACCGTATGACTTCACTCATGTGGAATTTAAGAAACAAAACAGATGAACATAGGGGAAGGAAAAGAAAAATAAAATAAAATAAAAACAGAGAGGCAAACCAGAGGAGACTCTTAACAATAGAGAACAAACTGAGGATTGCTGGAGGGGAGGTGGGGGGGAGGGAATGGGCTATATGGGAGATGGGCATTAAAGAAGCCACTTGTTATGAAGAGCACCAGGTATTATATGTAAGTGATGAATTTCTAAATTCTACTCCTGAAACCAAAACTAGACTATATGTTAATTCACTTGAATTTAAATAAAATCATGGAAGAAAAAAGGTAATAAAATGAAAATAAAATCTCTTAATTCTTTTTTTATAGCTGTATGGTATTCCCTTGAATGAATGTGTTGTGATTTACCTATATCATACATTTTTTTTAATTTTTTAAATGTTTTATTTATTTTTGAGAGAGAGATAGAGTACGAGTGGGTGGAGGGGCAGAAAGAGAGGGAGACAAAGAATCCAAAGAAGGCTCCAGGCTCTGAGCTGTCAGCACAGACCCTGACATGGAGCTTGAAGTCATGAACCATGAAATCGTGACCCAAGCCAAAGTCCGACACTTAGCCAACTAAGCCACCCAGGTGCCCCCTATATCATCCATTATTGATAGATATTCAAAATGTTTCCAACTGTATTACAATCATGTTCTATCTCAAATAATGAAAAACTATGTTCACACTTCCCAATTCAAGTTTGTCTTGCAGATTTACCTTTTGAGTATATTTGGCTCTAATAATTGATAGCCTCTTTCATAGGTTCTGTCTTGAGCTGGGCTCTCCAGAAGCAGTCCCTGAAATGAGTGTTCCTGTGAACATGGCTTACCAGGAGCAGAGTCCAGGAAAAACTAGTGGGAGAGTGGGAAAGGAGGACAGGGAAGGAAGCCACACCAAGTGTAGTATCAAGCAAATCATCTAGGAGGGTGACTTCAGTTCAGTCCAACAGGAAAGCTCTGGAACAGTACAGGTCCCTCCTGAGCACGCACACTGTTCCTCTCTTATGTTGTTACAGGCTGCACCTGTAACAAGAAAATTCCAGCACCTGCATTAACCATCAGGGTGGAAGAGCTCTAAAGGCCACCTGTGGACAAAGAAACATAGGCAATTGCTCTGGGGGGCTACTGTACATGAGAATGCCTGCAAACTGAACATTTTCTGCTACGGCATCCTGGCCTCTGGTTGGGTGCAGCCAAAAAAGAGGATCAATAGGCAATGCAAGGGAATTTTTCTAATCTTTTATATTTTCAGCCTTAAAGAAAATGAGGGGCTTTAAGCCAAGGAGTGTCTAGGCTGATTCTTGTCTCCACCACTTGTAGGTCTTGTGACCTTAGCCAAGCCATCACTTAACCTTTTTAAGACATATTTTCCTCACCTGCAACTGGAAATATTATAGTTTTTATAGCAGAAAGCTTACCAGAGTGTCTGGCACAGAGTAAGAGTTGATACAAGTTCCTGCCATTATTACTCAACAGAACTTTATTCAAATGATCCCTGAAGGACCTTCAGCTGATTAAACAACCACTAGAAAGCAAAAATGCTAGTGCATTTATTATTTACATAAAATGCATAAATGGGAGGAAATCATATAAGTCATAAGTTGCTATTTTTCTTGATGTCTACAACAACCATGAAGAACTGGACCATATTAAATTATTCAGGCCTTGAAAACTTGTAAGCCTCTACAAATTCTACACTGGAAACAATCATTCATATGTACTGCCACTTAAAACACAAATTATGGCTGGTGTAAAAGATTTTGATTTACATCAATTCACCAGTAAAAAGTACATACCAGGACAGAACTACTCAGGACTTGCCACGCATACAAGGAGGCTGCTGGTTTCATCTGGTTACATTTTCCATGGGTTACATTCTCTTTGGGTGATGGGGTAACAGCGTTGGGTGAAGGGGAAGTAGGGATGGAATTTTTAGTTGGGTTCCTCCAAAATCAACCTTGGCAAGGACTTGGGTAGAAATAGTTTATTGGGGAGATGTATTAGTCAAGTTTCTTTAAAAAAAAAAAAAACAGAACTAATAGGATAGATAGGTAGATAGATAGATAGATATATAGATAGATAGATATGAAATTAGCTCACATGATTATGGAGGCTGAAAAGTCCCATGATCTACTGTCTGCAAGCTGGAGGCCAGGAAGCCTGGTGGTGTAATTCAGTCTGAGTCTAAAGTCAGATGATAAAATGAGATGTCCCAGCTCAACAGTGAGGCAGGAAGAAAAGAGGTAAATTCTTACTTTTTGTTCTATTGGGGCCCCCAATGGATTGGATGATGCCCACCCACACTGGTAAGGACAATCTACTTTGCTGAGTCAACCAATTCCAGTGCTAATCTCATCCAGAAAAACCTTCATAGACATACCGAGAAAATGATGTTTAATCTAGGTACTTGAGGGCCAGTCAAACTGATGCATAAAATTAAGTATTACAGAAAATAACACCAGGAAACAAGTGGAGGAAGCTGGAAGTAAGACAGGGAAAGGAGAAAACCCAAGAAGGACAGCATTCACAATAGAATTACCACTATGGGCAAATGGTGCTGAGGTTCTAGGGACTTTCAGAGAAACCATGCAGAACACGCCTTCAAACCAGTCCCACCAATGGAGGGGTAAGCAGGGAAACTTATCCACCAACTCCCAGTCCCCTTTGGTTGAGACTTATCCCAGGTTGTTGAATCCTTGACAGAGGTTTCCCTATAAGTGGGTTAGCCAAGCTCATGGAGTGCTGAAGAAAAGCAGAAAGACAAAGATGCTTGGGGTGGTAAATTTATAGTATATTCAGGGATTATCCACTGCAGCTGCAGGTGAATGCATTGACCATGGGAGAACTGGTGGGGGCATCCACATGCACAGCATCTGCTACAAATAAATGTCTTGAAAAATCTATCATGACTCAAGACACAGTGAAATGTGAATTCATTTTAGAACCCGACTTTTATTTATTACAGGGAACAAAATATCACTATAATGCTATTGCTTGCTAAAACTTTGTTCCATAAAATGAACCTCCAGAATTGTGCTCTAAGAGGCTCTGGGCAATTATACTCATCTTTCCTCTTAAAAAGAATTATTTCTTAATCTAATTTTCCTTAGCCATATGACAACCATGATAAAGAGTACAATACACCCTGAGTCAACAGTCAAATGTGTCATAAATTAATGCCAGCACTAATACAACATTTTGGTCACTGTATCTGTTACAGAAAAATCTAAATGTGTTAATACCATCCAATAACTCTGTCCTCAAGTTTTTCAGGCCATTTAATTATTAAATTTCTCTTTTAAAAAGGATCCTATTGTAACCAATTCAGACTTTGGTGGATGTGAGGGGGTTTTTGCGAGGTCAGTAGAGCTTTTAACCACCACCTAAAGTGCATCCTGTGCTGATTAACATACTTTGTATTAACTACATTTAGCATGCGGCAATCATACTCCATTCAGTAGAGCCCATCTCTGGTGAATCATGGACATTAATGACAGTTGCAAGAGCTCAAATATTATATAATCACTAATTACATTCTGCGCAATTAGTGAAGGCTCATCAGTGTGAATCACTAATGGCTGATCACCCTGTTCTCTCTGGAAAGAAATAGACGGTCTGCATAATTTTCTGATTGTATTAGCATAGACACAAATGCTATTAACGAACTTTGGTGATCCTGAAGAGGCTCCATGTCTTTGATGGACAAAGGCAAGAGGCTCAACTTGATGGGCACAGACACTTCATTTTGAACCTCAAAGCTATGTGTTTGTGGTTTGTTGATGTGACTCATTCACTCCCCAACTTCCAAAAGGAAAACACACACAACATCCTGTCCAATCAGCACTAAAGGATTTGTACACAAGGCCAGTTAAAAAAAAATCCACACTATGGACATTTATTTTCTTTAGCTGGTTTTCAAAGAGCCAAGATCTAAGGATTTGTGGGATATTCAAATACAAAGCTGGTGACAAAAAAGGAGGAAAACATCTGAAATGGTGAAGGACTTACCTAATTCTTTTAACCCTCTAAATGCTGGGCCAGTATATTAGTCTGCCCAGGCTGCCATACAAAGTACCACAGACTGAAAGGACTTCAATGGCAGATATTTATTTTCTTACAGTCTGGAGAGAAGTCCAAGATCAACATGGCAGCAGATTTGATTTCTTCTGAGGCCTCTTTCCTTGTCTTGCAAATGACCACCATCTCAGTATGTCCTCACAAGTCCATTCCTCTATGCACATGCATGGCTCATGTCTCTCCAAGTATCCAAATTTCCTGCTTTTATGAGGACACCAGTCATATTGGATTAGGACCCACCCATATGACCTCCATTCACCTTAATTATCTCTTCAAAGTCCCTATTTCTCAGGACAGTCACATTCTGAGGTACTGAGGTTTATAACTTCAACATATGAATAGGGAGAGGGGATACAATCCAGCCCATAGCAGTCAGAGTGTTCACAAACTATGACTATTCTAACCCAAGAAGTCATGGTTGGAAGACTGGCAGCAGAATTGGACCACTTTAGAGTCCTAAAGGCATCCTTTGGTAAGAACTCTGCTGTCCAAAATCGCAGTCCATAGCCACACATGACAACTGAACACTAGAAATGTGGTTAGTGTGGCTGAAGAAATGAATTTTTAATTTTACTTCACTGTAATTAATTTAAGTTTTAGAATCAAAGAAATATAAAATGTGTTTCTGTGAAATACAACTTTATTGTTCTAGTAGGATTACATTTCACCTCAATCATTAAATGTTTAGTGCCTTGATTGAGATGCACTGTAAGTGTGAAGTACATGCTGAAAACTGAAACTTAGGATAAAAAATGTAAAGTATTTCTTAATCATTTTTTATTGATTATTGAAATTAAAATATTTTTAATTTTGATTAAATTAAACAGTATTAAAATTATTTTTTTCTTACTTTTTCTAATATGTCTACAAGAAAGTTTGAAGTGACATGTCTGTCTTGCACTACATTTCCACTGAACAGCATCAAGTTAGAACTTAGTCCTCCATGGGGTGCCTGGGTGATTCAATCGGTTAAGCATCTGACTCTTGGTTTCAGTTCAGGTCATGATCTTACGGTTTGTGAGTTTGAGTCCCGTGTCAGGCTCTGCACTGTCTCTCTACCTCTCTCTCCACCTCTCTCTCTGCTCCTCCCCTTCGTTCTCTCTCTCTCAAAATGATAAATAATAATAAATATAATACAGAAAATAAATAAATAAACTTTTAAAAAAGAATGTTAGTCCTCCAACATTCCACCACTTCTCAAAGTTGAGTCAATAAGTAAACTAAAGGAAAAATTCCTTTCACCAAAATGATTAAAGTTCCATGTTCTTTTGTGTCCTTTGTACTAAGATTAGTATAACTGAAACCAGCCATCTCTCCTTGGATACTAATACAGTTTACAATGTGGGGGTAAGGGGCATGGACCCTATACAGCTGAAAATCCAAAATCATTTTGACTCTCCCAAAATTGAACTACTAATAGACTCCTGTCAACTGGAAACCCTGCTGACAACAGAAGAAATCAATTAACATATATCTTGTATGTTACATGTACTATAATGATATATACATATACTGATTCTTATAGTAAAGTAAGCTAGAGAAAAGAAAACTTTATTAAGAAAATTATAATGAAGAGAAAATATATTCATGAACTGTACTGTATTTATTGAAAAAAACCCATGTGTAAGTGGACCCTCGCAGTTCAAAACCTGTGTTGTTCAAGGGTCAACTATATATGTTGAAAGCTCCCATTTCTTGCCATATTTGTATGTTTTCTCAATAATACTTTCAACACCAAAACTTTGTTAACAAACACTATATTTAGGAATAATTTTCTTCGTAATGAAGAATTCTGCCCCATAAATGAATTCAGCTGCCCTGGTTGTTCCAGCTTTTTCTCCACAGCATCCTGGCTTCATCTGTCCTCCAGTGATCTCATGTTTGTTTTCTGCCCTCCTGCTTCAGTTGCTAGGAAATTCTCAGATAAGGCATCATATACCCTTTCCTTATATCTATTTAACAGAAGCTCAAAACCCACTCTTATTTCTTCATCTGCAATATGGAAAAGTCACACTGATTTCACATATTAAAAATTAAAGAATTATAAATTAAAAATTCAAACAAAATACAGCAAGATGTTGGTTTGTGAACATAATTAATTTATTCCAAAAACATGCTTGTAATCCAAAACACTCATATATCAAAGAGAATTTCAAGAACCATTGGCTCAGTTGTGATCATGTGACATTTGGCATCATGTACTACTCACATTGAAAAACATCACTCACTTATGAAGTTAAATTTATTTAAAATACTTGCTCATCTTGAAGAACACTCACAGAACAATTTACTCCCAATCCAAGGTTTTACTGTAATTATTTGATATTAGATTAAAACAAGTCGTTAGTTTTCTTTAATCATTTCTTAAGTAGTTTATTCTGTAAATGTCATAAAGAAGAACAAATAAACAACAGAACAAACAAAACTTCTGGATACCTGAACCCAGAGTACAGCTTGTTCTTACCCTACCCATCAGCTTATCTTAGACCCCAATAGAGAATGTCTGAAATTCCTTCAATGACCACAGTATTTGCCCAATATCATATGCTCATTCTAAAATACAGAATGTGGAGGGGGACAAAAAAAAAAGTGATGGTTCTTGCCTTTTCTCTTTGTTCTTTCTGGCATCAGTCAGCCTTTAGAAATAATGAAATCAATGCAAACATTTGCTGGAAGGATGCCCACTTTGAAGATCATTTGCTACCTAACTATCTTGGTCATTTACATGGATCCCAGGGAGGATTTCAAAGTCTCCAACCCTTGTTTCTCACATGAAAGGAAGAATCAGGTATTAACTTTGTGTGTGTGAGTCTGTAGTTTAATATTTGATGAGGCTTCCATTTCACACATACAGGATTCCCATGTGAATTTTATTTTTCAGTCCCTTAATTGATGTGATGCAGACTGAATCAAAGGTGAAAACTGCATTTATATCCAAAAGGGAAAAATATTTACAGCCAGGAAAGTGACATATAAGTGGCTGTTTTCATATACATAAAGCAAATTTTGTTTTTCTGTAGCAGCAGCAATATATGGCAAAGTGGTTTCAATTAGAAAACATAAGGGAACTCCCCCTTCCCAAACTCAAAAGCCCCTACCCCGCCATGCTCTGGGCTCTCTCCACGTGGATCCAGTGTGTTGTTAAAGTCTGTGAGCCCGAGTTTAGGCTTGCAGGGCCTAAATTCGTAATAAAGCCCTTTGCTTTTGCATGCGTGATTCCGTCTCCCTGGCGGTCTCTGGTGCTTGGGGGTGATATTAAAATCTGGGTATAACATAATGGGGGCTCTCTCAGGATATACCCCCCTCAGAGCTCCTGGGACTCTGACACTTTGGGCCTAATCACCAGCTGGATCTTAGCGGCCAAGAAAATTACTGCCACCCGAGAAACCAAAAGTATTGGACCTCTCAGTAACATTTCTGGCTTCCCCTCCCATTCTTTGTTTCTGCACCTACTTGGGTGTGATATGCCTCATTGTCTCCTCCCAGCCTCAGGGGCTAAGAACAAAGTCACTCCCAAGGACACCTAGGTTTTGGGAGCTGGGGAGGCACTCTTGTCTTTTCTGCCACCCTGAAAATGGCGCCAGTAATCTGTGAGAGTCACCTGTTAGAACCTCCAGAGTAAAACACCATTGGAAATACTGGTTATTTGACCAAGGCTTTGACTGGAATGGTCTATTTGAGAGTCATGTATAGGCTCAGATATGACCTGAAAGCTTTAAGGAACTAAGGTTGACTTTATGGAACATGGAGACATAAAGCCTCGTGGAAATGTTGGCTGGATACCTTGCTCACAGAGTTCCCAGCAGTCTCCCCAGGTGAGTAAAGAAGGTCACTTCCTGGCAGGTGCAGGAACCTCAGCATACGTTGGGAACCCTGGAAAGAGGAATTGGCCCAATTCAACAGGTATTGCAGGCCTGTCTGATGGAAAGTGCTTGGCTTGGCTTCTGGCCCAGAGTGGCTACTAAAAGTTCAACCTGGATATTCCTTATAAAAGGACCCAGCAAAGCAAGCTTTATAAAATCCTCATGAACAATCTTTATTCTTGCTGAGCTTATGTAAATAATTAGGCCAGGGTTGTTAAGACTGGACTCGTTCCACCAATGCATTGGTCTCGATTTGGCTATCTCTGATAGTGGAGGTTTTTTAGAAAGAAAAACTATGTTTCAGCAATACACTACTGTAAATGTAATTCTAGTTCTGAGTGTCTTTAAATATTTGTTGTTGGATCTCAGGCTTGTTAGTCTGTGAGGATGTTATTTAAAATGGGGGTCACGCCTCTTCAAAAGACTTAAAGGTGGAATTCACAGATACGCAATTAAATAAGAAGTTCAGCCCCTATTAAAGTTTCAGGTATCTCTCTGGGGTTAAGTGGACTGACTCAGAAAAACCCTCAACCTGGTGAGGTGATCCAGATCCAGTCGATCAGCTTGAACTGATCCTCAAAAAGACTCTGACTCCAGGGATCTCCAGCCATGCTCCAGCCACACCCTGGAAGCTGGCTGTCTAGCACGGCAGAAGCCTGAGGAATCATCGGTCCAGTAAAATAAACTGTCCTGTCTCTTTGCCATCAGACTGGCAAATGTTGCCCCAGAAAGCTGGGGATACAGCAAAAGTTCCTGATCGGATATTCTGTTGGTATTAATTGCTTCTGATCCAGGCATGGGATTTCAACAAGACAAAAGGTGAAGGGAGTCTATGCTTCTCCCGCCAGACTCTAATGGGGGGGTCTTCGAGTGGCCACTAGATGGCCCACCAATTTGGCTAAGGACAGTAATATAGAAAGAATCATAAAGGCATATTGCACTTATACGCCCAAGGATCCTGAACAAATTGACTGTCATTCTTACTTTTGTAAATCAGGCAGCACCAGATGTTAGAAACCCTAAAAAAGACCCTTACCAAATTAACCATGGAGACGCGGAAATTGGGTAAACTCTCCTTCCCTATACCCTTTACAGGGTAAGAAATTCCCCTTACACCAAGAAGGACTAAGCCAGGCTTTAGGGGAACAATGTTACTTCTACGCCAGTAGCTCAGGGATTGTACAGGATAGTCTAGCTGTGGTTCGCGGTCACCACAAGAGAGAAAAAGAACAAGGAGCCAAAACCAAAATTGGTATACTTTTAACATTTGGCTCTTGGATCATTAACAAGATCATAACATTTGGGGGCTCGTCAAAGAGCATGTAAATGTTATTCAGTTAATGGTCTTAAGAGCATGTAGCCTTAATCCAGAACAATGGTAACATAGCTGCCCCAGGACTGGGTCAGTTACAAGACAGAGGGGGGAATGTGAGGACACGAGTCTGAAACTGACTCCATGAACACCTTTAACATTTCTAAGGGCGGGCCTAAAGATGGAGGTTGAGACTAGTCACGCCCTACGTGAGGGTTCTGGGCCCACTCTGTGATTGGTCAATACTCTAGGTGTTGTGATTGGCCCCCACCAAAAGTATCAATGAATGGTTAAACCTGCTGTCAATATACCTGTGTCACCATTTCCTGTAACTCCCCCTTCCCAAACTCAAAAGCCCCGACCACACCATGCTCTGGGCTCGCTCCACGTGGATCCAGTGTGTTGTTAAAGTCTGTGAAGCCGAGTTTAGGCTGGCAGGGCCTAAGTTCATAATAAAGCCCTTTGCTTTTGCATGCGTGAAAAAAAAAAAAAATAAAACATAAGGGAAAGAAAGGTTGGCAAACAAAAGACTTACCTACCAAAACTTAGGAGTGGAAGATAAGGAAGGGTGTACATGAACCAAATCCTCATGTAATATAAGAGAAATTCAGTAGAAAACATGAAAAGATTTTAAAAATCAAGAGCCGGGGAAGAGCACTGAGTGTTGTATGGAAATCAATTTGACAATAAAATATTAAAAAAAAAAAATCAAGAACCTATGGGAGGCCATGTTAACCGAGTTTTGGAGACAACTACTGGAAGACAGAAATTTTTAAAAAAAGAAAAGAAAAACATTTGATCCATTGATTCCTCAGTAGTGTATTACTACTACTAATTTCCAAATATTTGTGAATTTTCCAGTTTTTCTCCTATTACTGATTTTTAGTTTTGTACCATTGTTGTCAGAAAAGATACATGGTATAATTTCAATCTTTTTAAATTTGCTGACTCCTTTTTTGTGACCTAACATATAATCTATCCTGGAGAATGTTCTGTGTGACCTTGAGAAGAATGTACAGTCTGCTGCCTTTGGATGGCATGTTCTGTGTAGGTTTGTCAGTTCCATTTGGTCTAAAGTATAGTTCAGGTCTAATGTTTCCTTTTCGATTTTCTGTTGAATGATCTATTCAATGTTCAAACTGGAGTTCTTGAAGTTCCCTGCTATTATGTATTGTCTACTTCTCCTTTTAGATCTGTTAGTATTTACTTAATATATTTAGGTGTTCTGGAATTGGGTGCCTATATATTTATAATTGTTATATCCTCTTGATGAATTGACCCTTTTCTCATTATATAATGACCTTCTTTGTCTCTTTTTATAATCTTTGGCTTAAAGTCTATTTCGTCTGATATAAGTATAGCTACCTCAGCTCTCTTTTGGTTTCCATTTGCTTGGAATATCTTTTACCATCTTCTCTTCACTTTGAGCCTATGTGTGTCCTTGAAGCTGAAGTGAGTCTCTTGTAGGCAGCATGTAGTTGGGTCTTTTATTTTTTTAACTCATTCAGTCACTCTATGCCTTTTGATTAGAGCACTGAATCCGTTTATACTTTAAGTTATTGACAGGTAAAGACTTACTATTGAAATCTTATTGTTTTCTGGCTGTTTTTAGGTCCTTTGCTCCTTTCTTCCTCTTTTGATGCCTTCCTTTGTGAACTGATGATTTTCTCTAGTCGTATACTTTCCTATTCTTGTGTGTATATATCACAGGTTTTGTGTTTTTATAGATGGTTACCCCAAAGCTTACATAAAATTGTAAAGATTAGCAGGATATTTTAAGTTGATAACAATTTCACTTTGATCACACAAAAAGTCTTACCTTTCATTCCTCCACACACACATTTTATGTTTTTGATGTCACACTTTACATGTTTTTTTTTTAAGCATACTTATTTGCACTGTCAGTGCGGAGCCCAACATGGGGTTCAATCTCATGAACTGTGAGGTCATGACCTAAGTCAAAATTAAGAGTCAGATGCTGAACTGACTGAGCCACCCAGGTGCCCTTACATGTTTTTATATTTATATTTGTATCCATTAACAAATTATCATAGCAATAATTGTCTTTAATATTTTTGTCATTCAACCACTTTCAGAGTTAAGTGGTTAACATACTACCATATTACAGGATTCTGAAGCTGGCTATATACTTGCTTTTATGAATGTGTTGTTTATTTTCATGTTTTCATGTTACTAGTTAACACCCTTTCATTTCAGCTTGAAGAACTTCTTTCAACATTTCCTATAATGCAAGTCTAATGGTGATGGATTCCTTTAGCATTTGTTTGTTTGGCAAAGTCTTTATCTAGCCTTGATTTCTGAAAGACAACTTTGCTAAGTACAATATTCTTCATTACCAGTGTCTTTCTTTTAGCATTTTGAATATATCATCCCAGGAAACCTATATTTAAAAAATGAAACTTGACCCTTACCTCACACCACCCACAAAAATTAATTCAAGATGAACTACAAATCAGGGGTTCCTGGGTGGCTCAGTCAATTAAGCATCTGACTCTTGAGTTTGGTTCAGGTCATGATCTCACAGTTCATGAAATCAAGCACTGCATCAGGCTCTGCGCTGACGGCACAGAATCTGCTTAGGATTCTCTCCTTCCCACCTCTCTCTGCTCCTTCCCCACTCACTCTCTCTCTCTCTCTCTCTCTCTCTCTCAAAATAAATAAGTTAACTATAAAAAATTTTTAAGGTTGCCTGGGTGGCTCAGTCAGTTAAGCGTCCAACTTTGGCTCAGATCTTGGCCTCATAGTTGATGAGTTTAAGCCCCATGTTGGGCTCTGTTCTGACAGCTCAGAGCCTAGATCTTGCTTCAGAGTCTGTGTCGCCCTCCCTGCCCTTTCCCCACTCACTCTCTCTCTCCCTCTCTCTCAAAAAATAAACATTAAAAAAAATTTTAAGGTAAACCATAAATCTAAATGTGAAATCTAAAAACATAAAGGTCTTAAAATAAGCATAGAAATGATCATCATGAACTTGGAATAGGCAAAGATTTCTTAAACAGGACACAAAAACTTGGACCATTAAAAAAAAAAGACTGATAAAGTGGACCTCATCAAAACGTAAACTTATACTCATCAAGAGATACCATTAAGAGTCTGAAAAGGCGGTGGGGAAGAGGCAAGATGGCGGAGAAGTAAGGAGCCCCATTACCTCCGTCCACCCACAATTATCAAACTGAGAAGAATTAAAAAGCCACAGCTCTCTGATCTCCAAGAACGGAGGTGTGCGGACAGACCCCTTATCAACAGCAGTCTCACGGTTGCCTGAGTGAGTGAGTGCGAACGGAACCGGAGACTTTAGGGGAGGG